>NCTC01003546.1:554563-709563 GCA_002319775.1 Fagopyrum tataricum | reverse complement strand
CAATAGGCTGATTGTTTCGCTCCTCTATCTTCCAAAAGGAAAAAAGATCTCTGAGAGCTGTTTCCTGGATCCGAAAGAGAGTACTTGGGTTCCTCCAATAACTAAAAGGTTTCAATCTAACGTGGGTTTGGTGGTGGAGGAACTGGATCGTAAAAAAGAGGGATTCTAGCCAATTGAAAGGATCTTTTGATCAATCTAGAGATCGCTTGAATTCCATCAGGAATGCGGATTCGGAATATCACACATCTCTCAATCAAAGGGAGATTCAACAGCGAAAAGAAAGATCGATCCCTTGGGATCCTTCCTTTCTTCAAACGGAAGAAACAGAGATAGGATCAGGCCGATTCCCAAAATGCCTTTCTGGATATTCTCGGCTATTCGCGGAAGGTGAGAAGCAGATGAATAATCAGCGGCTTCCGGAAGAAATCGAAGAACTTCTTGGGAATCCTACAAGATCCATTCGTTCTTTTTTCTCTGACAGATGGTCAGAACTTCATCTGGGTTCAAATCCTACCGAGAGGTCCACTAGAGATCAGAAATTGTTGAAGAAAGAACAAGATTTTTCTTTTGTCCCCTGCAGGCGATCGGAAAATAAAGAAATGGTTAATATATTCAAGATAATTACGTATTTACAAAAGACCATCTCAATTCATCCTATTTCATCAGATCGGGGATGTGATATGGTTCCGAAGGATGAACCGAATATGGACAGTTCCAATAAGATTTCATTCTTGAACAAAAATCCATTTTTTAATTTATTTCGTCTATTCCATGACCGGAGCAGGGGGGGATACACGTTACACCACGATTTTGAATCCGAAGAGAGATTTCAAGAAATGGCAGATCTATTCACTCTATCAATAACCGAGCCGGATCTGGTGTATCATAAGGGATTTGCCTTTTCTATTGATTCCTACGGATTGGATCAAAAACACTTTTTGAATGAGGTATTCAACTCCAGGGATGAATCGAAAAAGAAATCTTTATTGGTTCTACCTCCTATTTTTTATGACGAGAATGAATCTTTTTATCGAAGGATCAGAAAAAAATGGCTTCGGATCTCCTGCGGGAATTATTTGAAAGATACAAAAGAAAAAATAGTGGTATTTGCTAGCAACAACATAATGGAGGCAGTCAATCAATATAGATTGATCCGAAATCTGATTCAAATCCAATATAGCACTTATGGGTACATAATAAATGTATTGAGTCGATTCTTTTTCATTTTAATAAATAGATACGATCGCAACTTCGAATATGGAATTCAAAGGGATCAAATAGGAAACGATACTCTGAATCATAGAACTATAATGAAATATACGATCAACCAACATTTATCGAATTTGAAAAAGAATCAGAAGAAACGGTTCGATTCTCTTATTTTGATTTCTCGAAGCGAGAGATCCATGAATCGGGATCCTGATGCATATAGATACAAATGGTTCAACGGGAGCAAAATTTCCAGGAACATTTCGTTTCTGAGCAGAAAAGCAATTTTCAAGTTCAAGTAGTCTTCGATCGATTACGTATTAATCAATATTGGATTGATTGGTCTAAGGTTATCAACAAAAAAAAATTTTCTAAGTCATTGTCAAAGCTGATTCTCTTTTTGTCTAACTCACTTCCTTTTTCTTTGTGAGTTTAGGGAATATGCCCATTCATAGGTACGAGATCCACATTTATGAATTGCAAGGTCCGAATGATCAACTCTGCAATCCGTTGTTAAAATCACTAGGTCTTCCAATCGTTCATTTGAAAAAATGGAAAGCGGATGATCATGATACTTCCCCAAAATCGAAATTATGGATCAATGGAGGAACAATATCACCCTTTTTGTTCAATAAGATACCAAAGTGGATGGTTGACTCCCATACTAGAAAGAATCGCAGGAAATCCTTTGATAACACGGATTCCTACTTCTCAATGATATCCTTCGATCAAGACAATTGGCTGAATCCCGTAAAATCATTTCATAGAAGTTCATTGATATCTTCTTTTTCTAAAGCAAATCGACTTCGATTCTTGAATAATCCACATCACTTCTTCTTCTATTGTAACAAAAGATTCCCTTTTTATATGGAAAAGGCCCGTATCAAGAATTCTGATTTTACGTATAGACAATTCCTCAATATCTTGTTCATTCGCAACAAACAATTTTCTTTGTGCGTCGGTAAAAAAAAACATGCTTTTTTGGAGAGAGATACTATTTCACCAATCGAGTCACAGGTATCAAACATAGTCATACCTAACTATTTTCCACAAAGGGGTAACGAACGGTATAACTTGTACAAATCTTTCCATTTTCCAATTCGATCCGATCTATTCGTTCGTAGAACTATTTACTCGATCGCAGACATTTCTGGAAACACCTCTAACAGAGGAAGAAATGGTCAATTTGGAAAGAACTTATTGTCAACCTCTTTCAGATATGAATCTATCTGATTCAGAAAGGAAGAACTTGCATCAGTATCTCAATTTCAATTCAAACATGGGTTTGATTCACACCCCACGTTCTGAGAAATATTTACCATCCGAAACGAGTAAAAAATTGCGTCTTTGGCGAAATTGGCTAAAGAAAGGCGTTGAGAAAGGGCAGATGGATAGAACCTTTCAACGAGATAGTGCTTTTTCAACTCTCTCAAAATGGAATCTATTCCAAACATATATGCCATGGTTCTTTACTTCGACAGGGTACAAATATCTAAATTTGATATTTTTAGATGCTTTTTCAGACCTATTGCCGATGCTAAGTAGCAGTCACAAATTTGTATCCATTTTTCATTATATTATGCACAGATCAGCATGTCGAATTCTTAAGCTAAAATGGCGAGCTCTTAAGCTAAAATTGTGGGGATTGTGGGCACCGATAAGTGAGATTTCAAGTGATATTTCGTGGAAGTGTTTCCGTAGGCTTCTGCGGGTCGAAGAAATGATTCATCGAAATAATGAGTCACCGTTGATATCGACACATCTGAGCTCGCCAAATGTTCGGGAGTTCCTCTATTCAAGCCTTTTACTTCTTCTTCTTGCTGGATGTCTCGTTCAGGTACTTCTTTTCTCTGTTTCTCTAGACTCTAGTGAGTTACAGACAGAGTTCGAGAGGATAAAATCTTTGACGATTCCATCATACACGATTGAGGTGTACAAACTTGTGGATGGGTATCCTAAACCTGAACCGAATTCTTTCTGGTTAAAGAATCTCTTTCTAGTTGCTCGGAACAATTAGAAGATTTTCTAACAGAAATACTGGGTTTTGCGCGATTTGGTGGTGGTCCCGCTTATGGGTCAAATTTATACAGAAGATATTTTTCAATCTCATCGATCTCATAAGTATCATACCAAATCCATCAATCGAATCACTTTTTCGAGAAATACGAGACGGCTAAGTCATACAAGTAAAGAGATCTATTCATGGATAAGAAAAGGACAAAGGTTTCAGACTCATGATGAAATAGAATCCTGGATCGAGACCTGTGATTGGTTTTGGATAAAGAGAGAGTTTTATCGTTTCATTTCTTACCTTAAGGCCAGAAAAAGGGATTGATCAAATTCTCTGGAGTCTGACTCATATTGATCATTTAGTAAAGAGTGACTATGGTTATCAAATGTTTGAACAAGCGGGAGCAATTTACTTACGATACTTAGTTGACATTCATCAAAAGGATCTAATGAATTATGAGTTCAATACATCCTGTTTAGCAGAAAGACGGATATTCCTTGCTCATTATCAGACAATCACTTATTCACAAACCTCGTGTGGGGCTAATAGTTTTCATTTCCCATCTCATGGAAAACCAAAACCCTTTTCGTTCCGCCTAGCCCTATACCCCTCTAGGGGTATTTTAGTGATAGGTCCTATAGGAACTGGACGATCCTATTTGGTCAAATCCCTAGCGACAAAACTCCTATCTTCCTTTCATTACGGTATTTCTGAACAAGCTGGATTTGAAAATAGTTATTGATGATCTCGATCCTGAGGACTCTATGGAAGCGCTTGATGATGTGGATATTGGTGGTATTGATGATGATAGCGATCCTGCTAAGGAATATATGTATGCGCTTAAAGATGTGGACGATGTTGATGATCGTGACTCTATTTATTCGAACTTGGACTCGGACCCGGAGCTGAGGGAGGAGTACGGTGGATGATGAGATACTTAGGTATATCGTCGAGTTGGAAATAGACCTAGCTTCTATCAACTTGCAATTCGAATTGGCAAGAAATGTCTCCTTGCATAGTATGGATTCCAAACATTCATGATCTGTATGTGGATGAGTCGGAGTCCCTCGGTTTTATTGAACTATCTCTCGGGGATAGTGAAAGACGGTCACTAGAGATATTCTTGTTATTGCTTCGACTCATATTCCAAAAAAGTGGATCCCGCTCTAATAGCTCCGAATAAATTAAATACATGCATTAAGATACGAAGGCTTCTTCCAACAACGAAAGCACGTTTTCACCCTTTCATATACTAGGGATTTCACTTGAAAAGAAAATGTTCCATACTAATGGATTCGGGTCCATAGCTTGGGTTACAATGCACGAGATCTTGTAGCAATTACCAATGAGGCCTATCGATTAGTATTACACAGAAGAAATCCATTATAGAACACTAAACAATTAGATTTGCTCTTCATAGACAAACTTGGGAGTTGCGAGCCCATGTAAGACCGGTTCCGGATCATGGGATCCTTTTCTATCAGATAGGAAGGGCTGTTGCACAAAATGTACTTATAAATAATTGCTGCCTTATAGATCCCATATCTATCTATATGAAGAAGCAATCATGTTACGAAGGGGATCCTTATTTGTACAAATGGTTCTTCGAACTTGGAACGAGCATGAAGAAATTAACGATACTTCTTTATCTTTTGAGTTGTTCTGCCGGATCGGTCGCTCAAGATCTTTGGTCTCTACCCGGACCCGACGAAAAAAATTGGATCACTTCTTATAGACTCGTTGAGACGGATTCTGATCTAGTTGATGGCCTATTAGAAGTAGTAGAAGGCGCTCTGGTGGGATCCTCGCTTCTTCGGCCCGAACCAAGGAATCCCTTAGAGATGATGGAAAATGGATCTCGTTCTATCTTTGATCATAGATTTCTCTATGAATCCGAGTTTAAAGAATGGGCAGAAGGCACCGACCCGCAACAGTTAGCGGAGGATGTAGTCGATCACATAGTTTGGGCTCCTAGAATATGGCAACCTTGGGGCTTTCTATTTGATCGGATCGAAAGGCCAAATGAATTGGAATTTCCCTATTGGGCCAGGTCATTTCGGGGCAAGCCGATCATTTCTGATGAAGTTAATGATGAATATTTTGATTATGCATTTTATGGTGAAGGGGATGATGGATATGATGAAGAGGATGAGCTTCAAGAGAATGATTGGGAGTTCTTGCAGAGTGAAACCATGGAGTACCCGGGACGAGATAGATCTTCCAAAGAACAAGTCTTTTTTCGAAAAGGCCAATCCATTTGGGACCCTGGAGATCCACTCTTTTACATATTCAACGATGAGCTTTCTGTCTTTCTGTTTTCACATCGAGAATTCTTTGCAGATGAAGAGATGTCAAAGGGGCTTCTTTTGACTTCCCAAAGGGAGACTCTATATAAACGCGGGTTTAGTAAGAAAGCGAAAGAAAAGTACTTCGAATTTTTTATTAATCGCCAGAGACGGAGACGGCTTAGAACCATTAGATCATTATATAATAGATCTTTCCGTTCTAATATTCAATCCGCGAGTTATCAGTACTTATCAAACCTGTTCCTATCTAACGGAAGGCTATTGGATCAAATGACAAAGACATTGTTTAGAAAAAGATGGATTTTCCCGGATGAACTGAAAATTGGATTCATGTAACAGGAGAAAGATTTCGCATTCCTTAGCCGTAAAGATATGTGGCCATGAAAGAGGGATTAAGTGGAACAGAATTGACTGGGCGCGGTAGAGTCGTGGAAATACTTGTTTTTTCCACATTTCGGACCTTAGCTCCATGGAACAATATGCTACTGCTGAAACATGGAAGAATTGAAATCTTAGATCAAAACACTATGTATGGATGGTATGAACGGCCTAAACAAGAATTCTTGAACAGCGAACAACCAGAGCCTATATACTCACTACATAAAAAAATTTCCATTAATGAAAGATGTAAATCCATTGTAAAATAAAAAATGCGCATGTCTGATGAAAGTTGCTATCTGCTCCAATAACGAATCATTGGTTTGACTGAATAACTAAAGAAAATACCCTATAGGGATAATACACATTCGGGTTGACCGAATTGTTTTGTTCCGAAGCAAAGGTATCCACGGGGTCGCTCGTCCTATTCATTCAGATATTCACGACCAAGAAGTACTGGATTCTCTTTCGGATAGGCCCCGAAAGGGAAGGGAGGCTGGAATGCCAACAGGCGTCTATTCTTGAATTCACCCGACCCGAAAGTACCCATTGGGGGGGGTTCAGGGCGGACGATTTCAAAGCGGACTCCCCCTCATTAGATAGAGAAGATCACCAAGATTTCGCGATCCGCTGCCGAACTTATTCCAATTCCAAGATATCTTATTGAATTGCTCATTCAATGAGCATTCTCTATGCCTTGAAGAGGACTCGAACCTCCACGCTCTTTAGCACGAGATCTCGCGTGTCTACCATTTCATCTTGAAAGTGATTCGCATTCCATGAATATGATATCTATCTAGTGTGATGTATGGAATATATGACACCGACCAACCCTTCATTCCGAAGGTCACCGAATGATGACACGCGAGGTGCTAATCGAGTCAAGGCATAGAGAATGCTCATTGAATGAGCAATTCAATAAGATATCTTGGAATTGGAATAAGTTCGGCAGCGGATCGCGAAATCTTGGTGATCTTCTCTATCTAATGAGGGGGGAGTCCGCTTTGAAATCGTCCGCCCTGAACCCCCCCAATGGGTACTTTCGGGTCGGGTGAATTCAAGAATAGACGCCTTGTTGGCATTCCAGCCTCCCTTCCCCTTTCGGGGCCTATCCGAAAGAGAATCCAGTACTTCTTGGTCGTGAATATCTGAATGAATAGGACGAGCGACCCCGTGGATACCTTTGCTTCGGAACAAAACAATTCGGTCAACCCGAATGTGTATTATCCCTATAGGGTATTTTCTTTAGTTATTCAGTCAAACCAATGATTCGTTATTGGAGCAGATAGCAACTTTCATCAGACATGCGCATTTTTTATTTTACAATGGATTTACATCTTTCATTAATGGAAATTTTTTTATGTAGTGAGTATATAGGCTCTGGTTGTTCGCTGTTCAAGAATTCTTGTTTAGGCCGTTCATACCATCCATACATAGTGTTTTGATCTAAGATTTCAATTCTTCATGTTTCAGCAGTAGCATATTGTTCCATGGAGCTAAGGTCCGAAATGTGGAAAAAACAAGTATTTCCACAACTCTACCGCGCCCAGTCAATTTTGTTCCACTTAATCCCTCTTTCATGGCCACATATCTTTACGGCTAAGGAATGCGAAATCTTTCTCCTGTTACATGAATCCAATTTTCAGTTCATCCGGGAAAATCCATCTTTTTCTAAACAATGTCTTTGTCATTTGATCCAACAGCCTTCCGTTAGATAGGAATAGGTTTGATAAGTACTGATAACTCGCGGATTGAATATTAGAACGGAAAGATCTATTATATAATGATCTAATGGTTCTAAGCCGTCTCCGTCTCTGGCGATTAATAAAAAATTCGAAGTACTTTTCTTTCGCTTTCTTACTAAACCCGCGTTTATATAGAGTCTCCCTTTGGGAAGTCAAAAGAAGCCCCTTTGACATCTCTTCATCTGCAAAGAATTCTCGATGTGAAAACAGAAAGACAGAAAGCTCATCGTTGAATATGTAAAAGAGTGGATCTCCAGGGTCCCAAATGGATTGGCCTTTTCGAAAAAAGACTTGTTCTTTGGAAGATCTATCTCGTCCCGGGTACTCCATGGTTTCACTCTGCAAGAACTCCCAATCATTCTCTTGAAGCTCATCCTCTTCATCATATCCATCATCCCCTTCACCATAAAATGCATAATCAAAATATTCATCATTAACTTCATCAGAAATGATCGGCTTGCCCCGAAATGACCTGGCCCAATAGGGAAATTCCAATTCATTTGGCCTTTCGATCCGATCAAATAGAAAGCCCCAAGGTTGCCATATTCTAGGAGCCCAAACTATGTGATCGACTACATCCTCCGCTAACTGTTGCGGGTCGGTGCCTTCTGCCCATTCTTTAAACTCGGATTCATAGAGAAATCTATGATCAAAGATAGAACGAGATCCATTTTCCATCATCTCTAAGGGATTCCTTGGTTCGGGCCGAAGAAGCGAGGATCCCACCAGAGCGCCTTCTACTACTTCTAATAGGCCATCAACTAGATCAGAATCCGTCTCAACGAGTCTATAAGAAGTGATCCAATTTTTTTCGTCGGGTCCGGGTAGAGACCAAAGATCTTGAGCGACCGATCCGGCAGAACAACTCAAAAGATAAAGAAGTATCGTTAATTTCTTCATGCTCGTTCCAAGTTCGAAGAACCATTTGTACAAATAAGGATCCCCTTCGTAACATGATTGCTTCTTCATATAGATAGATATGGGATCTATAAGGCAGCAATTATTTATAAGTACATTTTGTGCAACAGCCCTTCCTATCTGATAGAAAAGGATCCCATGATCCGGAACCGGTCTTACATGGGCTCGCAACTCCCAAGTTTGTCTATGAAGAGCAAATCTAATTGTATTAGTGTCTATAATGGATTTCTTCTGTGTAATACTAATCGATAGGGCCTCATTGGTAATTGCTACAAGATCTCGTGCATTGTAACCCAAGGCTATGGACCCGAATCCATTAGTATGGAACATTTTCTTTTCCAAGTGAAATCCCCTAGTATATGAAAGGGTGAAAACGTGCTTTCGTTGTTGTGGAATAAGAAGCCTTCGTATCTTAATGCATGTATTTAATTTATTCGGAGCTATTAGAGCGGGATCCACTTTTTTGGGAATATGAGTCAAAGCAATAACAAGAATATCTCTAGTGGACCGTCTTTCACTATCCCCGGAGAGATAGTTCAATAATAAACCGAGGGACTCCGACTCATCCACATACAGATCATGAATGTTTGGAATCCATACTATGCAAGGAGACATTGTTCTTGCCAATTCGAATTGCAAGTTGATAGAAGCTAGGTCTATTTCCAACTCGACGATATACCTAAGTATCTCATCATCCACCATATACTCAGCCTCGTCAGGTTCTCGTCTCGACCACTGTATCCTCAACATAGGAATGTCCTTCGAACGCAGGCGTCTCATACCTCGTTCTAGGACTGCAACCAGATGCTCAACAAAGGTGTGGTCCGGCTCAACCACCAAATCATCATAACTCACAATATGTATCGGATCTGGTACATACTCCCTCAGCTGAGACACGTGAAACACATGGTGAACACCCTCTAATCTCGGAGGCAAAGCTAACTTGTATGCTGCGCTCCCAACTTGATCCAGAATCTCGAACGGTCCGACATATCGGGGGCTCAACTTTCCCTTAATGCCAAAACGTCTAACACCTCGTGTCGGAGACACTCTCAGCCACACATGGGCGCCTACTCTGAACTCTAGGGGTCTACGCTTCCTATCTGCATAAGACTTCTGACGGCTCTGCGCAGTCAGCATCCTCTCTCTAATCAGTGCTACACGAGCCACATCATCCTGAATCTGATCAGGTGTCAACCCACTAACACTGCTCGGCTCATTCCAACATAACGGAGTACGACATCTCTGTCCATACAGTGCCTCATATGGGGCCATCTCAATACATGCATGCCAGTTGTTGTTGTACGAGAACTCAACTAGTGGGAGATGATCCGTCCACACTTGTCCCCAGTCCAACACACAAGCTCGCAACATATCCTCTAGTGTATGAATGGTCCTCTCTGACTGACCATCTGTATGAGGATGGAATGCAGTCGTGAAGTGCAAACTCGTCCTGCTCGGTCTCAACCCAATAACAAAGTCCATGGTGACGTCCTCCCACTTCCGTTGTGGTACAGGCAGTGGATGGAGTTCACCTCCAGGTCTACAATGCTCGATCTTGACCTGCTGACAGATCGCACACTTGGCCACAAATCTGGCCACATCGGGCTTCAGCTCTCCCCACCAATATGAACGTCTCAGGTCCTGGTACATCTTACTCGTACCTGGGTGCACTGAATAAGGCGTACAGTGAGCCTTCTGTAATATCCTCTGGCGTAGATCCGCATCAACGGGTACACAGATGCAACCGCGGCGTTTCAACACTCCATCTGCTCCTAGAAGGAATTGTGGTGCCTCATCCCGAGACATCCTCTCTCGGATCCTCATCATTGTCGGGCAGGTCCCCTGCTTCTGTTGGATCTCACCCAACAAATCAGGAAGAACCTCTAAAGTACTCACCAGGGCGTCCTCATCAGGAAACTGGATGTCCAACTCTAACCAGATAAGGTCTCTCTACAACTGATGCTGAATTGTCAGTCTCGCAATCGCCTGCTCTCGAGGCGTCTTCCTAGTCAGGGCGTCGACGACCACATTCGCCTTCCCTGGATTGTACAGAATCTCCAAATCAAAATCCTTAATCAGCTCGAGCCACCTACGCTGGCGGTTATTTGATTCCCGCTGCGTGAAAATGTACTTCAAACTCTAATGGTTGTGAAGATCTGACATGTAACACCATACAGGTAATGTCTCCAGATCTTCAGTGCATGAACTACCGCTGCCAACTCCGGATCATGAGTCGGGTAGTTCTCCTCATACATCTTCAGTTGTCTAGACGCATATGCAATCACTCTGCCCCGCTGCATCAACACACATCCTAAGCGTAGCTTGGATGCATCATTGTATACCACAAAATCCTCTGTACCCTCTAGCTGTGCCAAAACAGGAGCAGAAGTCAGACGTCTCTTCGGCTCCTCAAAACTCTGCATACACTGCTCAGACCATATAAATATGGTAGTCTTCCTCAACAAACTCGTCAGTGGACGGGCAATCACAGAAAATCCCTCCACAAAGCGTCGGTAATACCCGTGTAGGCCAAGAAAGCTACGTACTTCCTTCACGTTCGTCGGTGTCGTCCAGGCTGCTACTGACTCTATCTTCGTTGGATCCACCTTGATCCCTTCAGCTGAAACAACATGACCTAGGAATGCTACCTCTGGCATCCAGAACTCACACTTAGAGAACTTAGCATAAAGTTCTCTATCCCGTAAAACCTGCAATACAGTCCTCAGGTTCCCTGCATGCTCCTCTCTATTGCGAGAGTACACCAAAATGTCATCTATGAAGACCACCACAAACTGATCCAGGAAGTCGATGAATATACTGTTCATCAACTTCATGAAGACTAATGGGGCATTCGTGAGCCCAAATGGCATCACTACAAACTCGTAGTGTCCATATCTAGTCCGGAAGGCTGTCCTATGCACATCCTGCTCTCTCACCCTCAGTTGGTGATACCCTGAACGCAGGTCAATCCTGAAAAATAATGTCGCTCCCTGAAGCTGATCTAACAAGTCATCAATACGAGGCAATGGATACTTGTTCTTGATGGTCACCTTGTTCAGCTCTCTATAATCAATACACAATCTCAACGATCCGTCCTTCTTCCGTACGAAGAGGACAGGTGCTCCCCATGGGGATACGCTAGAGCGGATAAAACCCTTCTCAGCTAACTCCTCGAGTTGCTTCTTCAGCTCTAACATCTCAACAGGCGCCATCCGGTATGGGGCCTTCGAGATAGGTCTCGTACCAGGCTCTAAATCAATGCCAAAGTCCACGCTCCTCTGAGGCGGCAAACTGGACGGCTCAGCAAATACATCTGCAAACTCACAGACAACTAGGATATCCTCTAGTGCTGGACTCTCCCCCTCCTTCATGGCATAACACCAGAAGGCCTCACAACCCTGTGCAATCAGTCTCGCTGCCCGTATCGCACTGATAACCATACCTGATTTTCCAAGGTCCCAACCTCGGAAAACCTCTATTTGTCTTAACTCGGTAGAGAGGGTAACAGTCCTCCTACCTACATCTAAGACTGTCTGATGCCTATCCATTCAATCCATACCTAAAATGACTTCCTCATGCACTAACGGCATGACAAAGAAGTCAACAAGCAATACACGGGTCCCTACAGAAATGGGACAGTCACGGATCTCACGGGTACCTCTGACCCTACTACCATCGGGTAACCCTATACTAAAGGGTATCTTCTCAATCGTATCTAGACTCAGACGCTCAACACAGGCATCAGAAATAAAAGAATGCGTAGCTCCAGTATCAAATAAGACTCTAACAGGTAAACCACGAATCAGAATGGTACCTGTAGCAGTCGGTGCAACTGGCTCCTCTACACTCAGCTCAAAAACTCTACCTTGTGGTCCTCTGGTGTCCGTGGTACTCCCACCACGACCTCTGCCTCTACTCAGCCCAAGAGCAGATCCCTGAGTCGTAGGGCGATCTGGGACTCTTTACTGTCTCTGCATCTGTTGTTGCTGAGGTGGCCTCTGCCCACCTCCTGCTGCACTAGCAGGAGAAGAATCTTGCTGTGATGAAGCTCTACCCCGTCTACAGAAGGTAGCTCTGTGACCGGGTCTGCCACAAGTAAAACAAGTCACCTGCGGCCTCGTACACTCTAATCTCATATGCCCATACTCACTGTAGTTGAAGCACTGTACTCCCTTATCTGCAACCGGAGCTGATGAAGGATAACTCTGGCGTCTCTGGCCTCGCCCTGAACTAGCAACACCACCAGCCCCACTGGTCTGCCTAGTACGCTGTCTCTTCTCAGACCCTCCGGTCTGAGAAGCTCTCCTCTGTCCAGCTCTCTCTCTCTCATAATCAGAAGCCCGGTCCTGATAATCCACCAAGGTCTCACAATGAAACCCTGCCATATAAGTCCAGGTAGTATCCCTCAGTCGTCGGGAGAAAAGATATACATGCTGATCTGCAGAAGGTGCAGCTGGACCCAGTAAAGCCAGCTCCTCCCGGAACTTCCTGATAGCCTCTGAGACTGGTACATCCTCAAATCCAGCCTCGACAAAATCCCGACGTTTCTCCCTCCTCAGTGAGGCAGGGCAGAAACGCTCTCTAATCATAGTCCTCATCTGGTCATAACTACTAACCTGACCCCGTACAGATCTCCACAAGTGTTGGGCCAAGTCTTTGAACAGAGTCTGCACTAACTCTATCTGCCTATCTACTGGACATCTAATAGACTCCAGAGCTGAGTCTACATGTCCTATTCATAGCTCCACCTCTAACCTCACCTTCCCAGAGAAAGGGGGTACACCCATCTAGTGAAATGTCTTTAACCAAGTGTCTGGTCTAGGCCCTCTATACGCCTCTTGAACCCGAGCAGTCTCAACAACATGTGCTTGTACAGCTGGCACCTGAGTAACTCCGTGGGATCTCTCAGATGATCCCTCATGTGCTGGCAGATCAGGGGCACGTCTACCTGCTCTGGCAGCCTCCTCGACTCGTCTGATATACTTGCGGAAGGCTGGCCCCTCCATGGAGACACGATCCGAGTCCTCTGACTGGACTCTTTGTGATCCCTGTCTCTCAACTGCACCGTTCCCATTCTCAGGAACGACACTCTCAACAACATCCTCGTGAGTCTCCTCCGCTGTACGTGTATCACCAGCGGGAATCCTACCCCGTCCTCTACCTAGAGGGGGTCTACCCCTACCTCGTCCTGCTGCAGGTAAGGCTCTAGTCTGAACCATCTGCAGAGGGTATAAACCTAACTTAGAAGGCTATATATATGCCATATGTATAGATATATATCAAGTCAATCACAACATAATATCTACATATATCTATATTGTCGAGATCTTCAGAGGGGTGATGGCTTCACGTACACACTATCCCAAAACATTTGTACTCATTTCAAAACCAAAATCTTTTGAAAAGTCAGACCCTTTTCGGGTTTTGTTTATTTATCTATTTGACCTTTATCGCAGATTGCAAGTGCCATTGTTGTCAACCTAAGCCTCTGATACCAACTTTGTAACACCCCGAATCCACAGGACTCGAGGCGCTATTGGGCTAGGATCTCACAATGGATCCTGACCCTAGCCTGACAACAAGTTCACTGGATCTTACAACAAGGCACATATAGATTAAAACAAAACATCAAATTGTATATAAACATATCGAAAGGTAATACAGAAGAACCGCTGAGTAAAAATCAAAACATATATCCGTACATCATAAATATCCCATATCCCACGTATAAACCTAGTGTACGGAGCCCTCAGCGGCTCACCCACTCTGGATCACTCTACACCTCTCCTAACCTGCAAAGGATCTACAACACGATATAAAACCGTTAGCTAACCATACACATATATATAGAAGATAAGCATAAACACATACACACATCATAAAATCATAAGCATCTCATCATGGTATCACACATTTACCCAGTTTATTATCTTTATATAAATGGTCCAACACTCAAATCATATAAGTATGTATATGAACATATGTGACACGAGGAATATATATAATCCTCACCTTTGGGTTCAATAGCCAGCTGGAGTGGTGCCTGGAACACCTCCCCGTGTACCTTATGGGAATGGAGAGTGCCCGAACCGTTTACCAGGTCTGGCCTGCCTATAGAGAACCTCCCAGACTCCCCGAGGATGAAAGGGCAAGTTATCACGGCCCTACAATGGGCAATCACTATACCATAGGTCGGTAATCATCATAACGCATGATATCAAGCATATATCACACACCACTCATGCATACATCCAATATAAGGATGGTAGCTAAGTAAGTCTTATGGACTTACCTCAACCTCAGAAGTAGTCTCAAACCCGATCAGCTCCAACTCTGGAGAACAACACTGCCTAATAACAAGGCATACAGAGATATCAATCTCCTATCAAACAAAGCGGTCACACCAAGAACCAAGGGATCCAATAGGATCGTATCCAACTTATAAACCTCAAGTCATAACCGGAATATAACTGTATCATACTCATCATCATTCTATCCTCATACACATACCTAGTATCCAACTTATAAACCTCAAATCATACACTTGGGCCAAAATATATAAGGTCGGTGGTCCTAATTACCGGTTTAATTGTTTATAACAAGAACATAAACACACACCACCAAACACACATCAATGCTAATACATAAAATACGAGCTAAGTAAGTCCGGAGACTTACCTCGTCACCACACTCAAATCACCACACTCTTGCTTCCTTAAGAAGGAAGCCCACAACCTGCTCACAAGAGATATGCATACTCACTCTCAAGGAGTCTTAGACTTCACTCTAATGATCTAAGCAAGATCACCTAACCCTCAAGCTAGGAATGCATCCTAGGTCCCAAGTACTCACCACACACTCTCCACACATGAAACAACCCACAACAGTTCATAATTCCACAAGATATTAATCCTCAACCAAAGAGGCACAAGCTAGCCTAGAAGATCCATCATGTGCTCACATGCTCATATCCAACAATTACATCGAGCCTTAAGGGCTCCTAGGTTCACAACCACTAAGTTGCATTCTCAAGCTACTCTAGGCCATCCTAAGCATGCTACTAACATGATTCAACAACAAATCTAAGGAAGGAACGATGAGTGAAGGAGAGGAGAAGCCTACTGTTGCAGAAACCGCAGCCGCGGAGTCAAGCTGGCACCCCCTGCGGACACAAGAGCCCCCCCCCCCCCCCCCCCCCGCGGAACCAGGAGCCGCACCCGGGGCGTGCTGAGCCGCACCCGCAGCCTTGTTGAGCCGCCCCTGCGGCTGGTCGCTCCCGCGGTCGTGCTGAGCCGCCCCCGCGGTTCTGTGCAGAACGTCGTTTTCTTCGTCTTCGATCGTGGATCCTTGGCTCCAAAGTCCTTCTTCTCTTGTTGGATCTTCTTTAAACACCCACCACTGGTCTTAGGCACCTCTCCTTGACCTAATCGAGCTAAGGACCTATGCATGAAAAGAGTTGAGCAAAACTCCTCAAGATCTTCATCCATAGCCATGGATGAAGGAGGGAAGAAGAAGAAGGGAAGAACAGCCAAGAAGAGAGGGGAGGGAGATGAAGGAGGTTACGAAACCAAATCTGGAACCTCTCCACTGCAGTCCACAGTCCAAGCTTCAAGCAAAAAAGGAGAAGAGAAGATAGGAAGAGAAGGGAAGTGAGGAAGAGTGAATGAAAGAAAGTGACGTGAAATGAGACCAGGGGAGGAGAGAGAGGGAGACAAAGGCTGAAAAGGAAGTGTGGGGATCAAGGGGTCAGCTGACCTCTCACCACGGACCGAGGGGTCGGAAATGTCATTTTTAACCCGGAACGAAGGGTCGGAACGCGGAAAAAAAGGGGAAAAACGACGAGTCGGCTCGGGATTTTCTGAGGAATAAATCCCGACACTCGGCATCTCGGGACAACAGGATAAACTACAAGGTGCTCTAAGTCCGGAATAAAATTCCGGGTGTTACAACTAACCCCCTAAAAACAAGTTTCGTCCCGAAACTTGCTAAACCCATCACTCTCGGACCGACACGCCTTGTAACAACGTGGAACACATAAAACGTACACTACCGGCTCTAATTCAAGTCTACGTATTGCATCACATCAAGACCTCGAAAGGTACACATAACTCAAACAAAATCACATAACATATAAAGCAAACAAGGAAGATCTCGGGACTAACCCGACGGTCCTATCGATGTCGCTAAGTCTGCATAAAACTCGGGATAGTTCCTCCGGATACTATCCTCCGTCCCCCATGTAGCCTCATCGGCTCCTCGCCTCGACCATTGTACTCTCAGCATCGGTATCTCCTTCGATCGAAGGCGCCTTGCACTCCGCTCTAAGACCGCTATCGGGTGCTCTGCAAAAGTATGGTCCGGCTTGACCACTAGGTCCTCGTGACTGATGATGTGCCTCGTGCGAAATCCGTCCTCTCAACTCCTGATCCGACGGTACACAATTAAGACGTCCCTGGCGTCTCAGTAGCCCGTCTGCTCCTGTGATAAACTGCGGTGCCTCTACTCGGGACACCCCGTCCCAGATCCTCCTCAAAATGGGAGATCCCTCATGCTTCTGCAGGATCTCTCCAGACAGGTCGGGTACTACCTCTAACTCGTACAAACAACCGTCCGTATCCGGGAACCGGATATCCAACTCCAAACCAATCAAACCCCTCTGCAACTGTGGCTGAATCGTAAGCCGAGCTATAGCCTCCTCCCGAGGTGTCCTCCTACTCAAAGCATCGGCGACTACGTTCGCCTTCCCCGGATGGTACAAAATCTCTAAGTCAAAATCCTTAATCAGCTCCAACCATCTCCTTTGGCGGTTATTCGACTCCCGCTGAGTGAAAATAGAATTCAAACTCTTATGGTCTGTGAAGATCTGGCACGTAGCCCCGTACAAGTAGTGTCGCCAGATCTTCAGGGCATGAAACACTGCCGCTAGCTCAAGGTCATGGGTAGGGTAATTCTCCTCGTACAGCTTCAGCTGCCGAAAAGCGTACGCAATAACCCGACCCTTCTATGCATCAAAAAGCACCCCAATCCTAGCTTGGAGGCGTCACTATACACTACAAAATCCTCTACGCCCTCAGGCTGGGCTAACCCAGGAGCGGAGGTCAACCTCCTCTTCCGCTCCTCGAAGTTGTGCTGACAAGGCTCGGACCAAACGAACCTGGTAGACTTCTTCAGCAAGGAAGTGAGCAGCTGTGCAATCACGGAGAAACCCTCAACAAAACGGCGGTAGTATTCCGCTAAGCCCAAGAAACCGCGCACCTCTTTGACCGTTCTAGGAGGCGGCCATGCCAGCCGGTAAAACACTTTCCCAACTTGCGCTAAGATCTCAAAAAGGTCCGATGTATCGGAGACTCAACTTCCTTCTCGGTTCTTCCACACTGCAACACTTCCATTATGTTTCTTCTTTGCTTGTCTGTAACAAAGAAGATCGAACTTCCAATTTACATCGTTGGCTTTGGTTCTTGTCCAACCAACCTTTGATGTTACATTTCCTCCATTCTTGTTGCAAGTTCTAAGTAATGAAGGAAATACTTTGCTTCAGACTGCTTCTACTAACGGGACATGTATGTTATAACTTTTACATCGTCTCTCCATACTCAATCAAGACCATGTCTTGAAGAACCACTTATACTCTTCAAACCGATCATACCTCGAGGCAATTTCAAAACAGTTGCACCTATGAATCTCCTCTTAGCTCTCAACAACTCCATTGTCCATTTTCTTCTCACTCAATACTTCATTGTCATCCGGAGTAGGTTAGCCATCGGTGGTGTTACTTGGAGAATCTCTCCACAAATCCGGTAATGATCGGCACATCCAAGAAACTTGTAACTTCTTTCACATCCTTCGGGGGTTGTCATCCCGAGACAACTGGTCATACAACTTCACTCTTCTTCGAGAGTAGACCAAAATGTCTCATTCGGGCATTAGTAAGCCCATATGGAATCACTACAACTCGTAGTGACCATGGTTTGTCCGGAATGCCGTTTTTGCAATATCCTAGTCTCGACTTCTCAATTGGTGACAATCAAACCTTAACTCGATTTTAGAAGAGACTACCAACCCTTGCAACTGGTCGAGTAGATAATCTATAAGTGGTAAGGGGGTATTTGTTCTTCATTGTAATCTTGTTCGGCTCATTGTAATCGATGTACAAATGGAGATAACCGTCTCTCTTTCTGCAACTGGTGTTCTCCATAACAACTTCAAATCAAGAGTTTAAGATATACTCTAAGCTCTTGTTACCGTTCCTTTATGAGTCCACAACCTGGTTACTTTCCCCCACACTTATCCATAGACCACCCGCACAAGCGCGTTCTCGGTTGTCACCAATTAGTTGATAAATGACTTTATCCTATGTCAATGACTTACCATTCTTCTATGCTTCCATGGTACCATTCTCATGAAGGCTACCTTCTAGGCTAACTCCTCGAGCTGCTTCTTCAGCTCCAACATCTCGATCGGCTCCAAGCGGTATGGAGCCTTGGAGATCGGCCTCGTGCCGAGCTCCAACTTAATTAGCAAAATCAACGCTCCTCTGCGGTGGTAGCCCGGGTGGCTCTCCGGAAACGTCCTTGAACTCGCATGCCACAAGAATCTCCTCCAGCGATGGTCCCGACTCCTCCTTCATGGTATAACACCAGAAGGCCTCGCATCCCTGCCCGATAAGTCTAGCAGCTCGGACCGCTCTAATGACTGTACCGCCCTTCCCGAGGTCCCAACATCGGAAAATCACCTCGTGCCCCGTCTCCGTGGTAATCGTCACGGTCCTCCGGCTGATGTCTAAAACGCCTCGATGGCGGTCCATCCAATCCATCCCAAGGATGACTTCTTCATGCACTAAGTGCATGACAAAGAAGTCGGCCAACCAATCTCGGTTTCCCAAACGAATGGGACAACCGCGTACCTCTCGGGTACCACTAACCCTACCTCCATCGGGTAACCCTATAATAAAGAGTCTCCCCTCTACCGTAGCTAAGGACAACCTAGCTACACAATCAACTGATATAAAAGAGTGCGTAGCACCCGTATCAAATAAAACTCGGACCGAAAAGCCGTGAATCTGAATGGTACCTGGGGCTGCCGGCGCCGGAGGATCAACGGCACTCCTCAGCTCAACTACCCTGGCCTGTGTGCCTCTGGTCTCCTGAGTACCTCCACCACGGTCCCTATCTCGGCCCTGTCCTTGAGCTGATCCCTGAGTGCGGGCCTGAACCTGACCCTGGCCCCTCTGCTGAGAGTCCTGTGACTTGCCTTGACGGCAAAAAGCGGCTCGGTGACCCACCTTCCACAAGTGAAACAAGCCACGGGCGGCTTCCTACATGAAGTCCTTATGTGTCCAAAATCTCCACAACTGTAGCACTGACGTCCCTTGTCTGCTGCCTGCCTCGACGTCTGAGGACCGGAACGTCCTGGAGTCTGGCTACGTCCCTGACCCACTACTCCGGCCCCTGAACTAGCTGGTACTGTCGTCTGTCTCTTGTTCGGTCCTCCGGACTGGGCTACCCTCCTATACCCAGAGCGGTCTCTCTCATAGGCCGAAGCTCGGTCCTGGTACTCCGCCAGTGTGTCACAACGAAATCCCGCAAGGTAAGCACGGGTGGACTCCCTCAGTCTCTTGGAAAAGACATAGACATGTTGGTTCGCTGGAGGTGCGGCGGGTCCCAGCAAGGCTAACTCCGTCTGAAATCGCCTAATTGCCTCAATGACTGGGACATCCTCAAATCCTGCCTCCACGAAGTCCTGGACTCTGTCTCTCCTCCGTGAATCCGGGCAAAAGGTCTCCCTAACAAGTCTCAGTAGCTGATCCATCCTGGTCACACCTCCTCTAACTGTCCTCCACCAATACTGGGCCTGCTCTCGAAATAGGGTCTGCACTATCTCAACCTGCCTCTCCTCTGGGCAACGGATCGCCTCTAAAGCTGACTCCACATGCCCAATCCAGTGCTCGACCTCTAACCCTACCCTCCCGGCGAAGTAGGGTACATGTTGCTGGTTGAAAACCTTCAACCATGAATCAGGTCTCGGAGACCTCATCTCGTCTCTCATCCTAACAACCTCCATAACCGGCTCGGGTATAACTATTGCCGGTGCAACTATCTCTGGTGCAACCCTAATCTGAGTCACCCTCTGTGAGACCTCAGTTGACCCCGCAGGTGCAGGTGCAAGCACCGGTGGGACGGGAGGTGGTGCGCCAGTCTAAACGCCTCCTCAACTCGTCGTACGTAGTCCTAAAATATGATAGCTCCAACGGACGCTTCCCCGGTCCTGACAGGTGGAGAACCCTGCGCCCCAGACCTCAGAACGGTCCTATCCCTAGCCTTGGGAACAATGCTCTATGCGACGTCCTCTACGGGGACCTCGACTGCTGGTGCACCCACAACTGGCGGGTCCGCAATGGGGATACGTCCCCGACCTCTCGCGCCTGGAGGTCTTCCTATTCGTTCCTGCCCTCTCGGGACGATAGGGGAAAGAGGGGGTCTACCCCTGGCGGGTCCTACGTACGCGGTAGCTCTCGCGCCTGGAGGTCTTCCTACTCGTTTACTTAAGTATAAATGTGTAGGTACTATTATGATCTCGTATGATTATACTTCAAAAAGCGTAAAGTAAGCATAATCACAAAATACATCCAAGGCATACAAGCCCAAACATCCTAAGGCCACATACGTAGCTAGGTACATACAAATCCACAAACATCCTAAGGTCATATATATATAACTATATATACCTATTTCTAATCCAGAGATCTATGTCGCCGAGGTTTGCGGAATGAGTGGTGGTCCCGTACATTCTAACCCAAACCCGACTCATGCATATGATTTTGAAAACGAAAAGTCAGAACCCGTGTGGGTTCTGTTTATTCATCATTCGGCCTTTAAAAAGATTGTGAGTGCCATTGTTGTCAACCTAGGGCTCTGATACCACTTTTGTAACACCTCAAATCCGCGGGACTCGGGATGCTACAGGCGAGACCTCACAATGGGTCCCGACCCTTTGCTTGACAACAATTTCACCGGACCTTTCCGACAAGCCACAAATAAAGGCGAAAACTCAAAACGTTTTTATTGTATGCGAAAACGAAATGTAATGAATACAAAGTGGAAACTCAGCCGAGTCCTCAAAACAACACAACCCCGATACGAAAGTCTAAAACGTACAACAACATCCACAAACTAACGATATGAAACATAACCCAAAAACGCCCCCGTCCTATAATGTACGGAGACCCCGGCTGTCCACTCTTCCACCTCACTCGGCGGCGTCCCTAACCTGCAAGTCATCTACAACCACGGTTTAAAACCGTTAGCTCATATTCGAAGCATTAGAAAAGCGGTGAAGGCACAAACACATACATAACACAAAGCATAGAACACACAATCCGGTTTATTATCTATTTATTATTAAGTCGTATCCCGTTCTAATTCAACTTCGGTTTGTGACACGAGAACCACCGTGGTCTCGCCCCGGTCCCTACTTACCGGCAAGGAATGGTACGGATGCACCCGACCGTATACCCGCCGGGCTAGTCGCCGAGATCCTCCTAGCCCCAAGCAAGGCTAGGCAGAAGATGTCACCGCCCGTTATCATACACTTGGGCCAAAGTACATAAGGTCGGTGGTCCTAATTACCGGTTTAATTGTTTATAACAAGAACATAAACACATACCACCAAACACACATCAATGCTAAACATAAAATACGAGCTAAGTAAGTCCGGAGACTTACCTCGTCACCACACTCAAATCACCACACTCTTGCTTCCTTAAGGAAGAAGCCCACAACCTGCTCACAAGAGATATGCATATCAATACATACTCACTCTCAAGGAGTCTTAGACTTCACTCTAGTGATCTAAGCAAGATCACCTAACCCTCAAGCTAGGAATGCATCCTAGGTCCCAAGTACTCACCACACACTCTCCACACATGAAACAACCCACAACAGTTCATAATTCAACAAGATATGAATCCTCAACCAAAGAGGCACAAGCTAGCCTAGAAGATCCATCATGCTCACATGCTCATATCCAACAATTACATCGAGCCTTAAGGGCTCCTAGGTTCACAACCACTAAGTTGCATTCTCAAGCTACTCTAGGCCATCTTAAGCATGCTACTAACATGATTCAACAACAAATCTAAGGAAGGAATGAAGAGTGAAGGAGAGGAGAAACCTACTGTGGCAGAAACCGCAACCACGGAGTCAAGCTGGCGCCCCTTGCAGACACAGGAGCCGCCTCCGCGGAACCAGGAGCCGCACCCGCGGTGGACTGCGTCGAGTGTCAAGTGCCGCCCTTGCGGCCGTGCCGAGCCACACCCGCGGCGTGTTGAGCCGCACCCGCGGCCTTGTTGAGCCCCCCTGCGGCTGGCCGCTCCCGCGGTCGTGCTGAGCCGCCCCGCGGGTTCTGTGCAGAACGACGTCTTCTTCGTCTTCGATTGTGGATCCTTGGCTTCAAAGTCCTTCTTCTCTTGCTGGATCTTCTCCAAACACCCACCACTGGTCTTAGGCACCTCTCCTCGACCTAATTGAGCTAATGCAAAGAGTTGAGCAAAACTCCTCAAGATCTTCATCCATAGCATTGGATGAAGGAGAAAAGAAGAAGAAGGGAAGAACAGCCAAGAATAGAGGGGAGGGAGAGGAAGGAGGTTACGAAACCAAATCTGGAACCTCTCCACTACAGTCCACAATCCAAGCTTCAAGCAAAAAAGGAGAAGAGAAGAGAGGAAGAGAAGGGAAGTGAGGAAGAGTGAATGAAAGAAAGTGACGTCAAATGAGACCAAGGGAGGAGAGAGAGGGAGACAAAGGCTGAAAAGGAAGTGTGGGGATCAAGGGGTCAGCTGACCTCTTGTCTCTCACCACGGCCGAGGGATCGGAAATGACCCCTTGTCATTTTTAACCCAAAACGAAGGGTCGGAACGCGGAAAAAAAAAGGGAAGAACGACGAGTCGGCTCCGGATTTTCTTATGAATAAATCCCGGCACTCGGCATCTCGGGACAACAGGATAAACTACAAGGTGCTCTAAGTCCGAATAAAATTTTGGGCGTTACAACTAACTCTCGTAATAGGAAAGGAAAGGATCCATACTACTCTAGTAGATCCGGGACAAGACGCACCTGCGTGACAAGAGGGACACAGGGGCGAAGCAAGGCAAACCGCAGGCGCGGCGGCACTCGGCCGTAGGCGCGGTGACAGTGGCCGCAGACAAGCGCAGGCACGGGCGCGGGTGCTGTGACAGTGGCTGCGGGGGCGGCAGGTTCAGGGCGTGGGTGCGGTGGCAAGGTTCCCGCAGGGACGGCGACGCTGAGACGCAGGGGCAGTAACGCTGCAGAACGTAACTTCCCAACTTCTCTTTTACTCTTCACGTGATCAAATCACGTCTTCTCCATTCCAAAACCAAACACATACATATACATATACAAACCACTATCAAAACAAGCCTAGATCATCTATCTTAAGCTAAGGAAAAGGAAAGGAATCAAAGAAGAAGAAAGAAGAAGAGAAGAGTAGCTCACCTACTGATGTAGCCTAACCAGGCTGTAAAAGATCACAACCACCACTCAACTAGCTCCCAAGCTCAGCATAACACACAACATCAACATTACTCCACCAAAGCCACACAAAACTCTTCCAAACTCAAAGGAAGAACAAGAACAAGATCAAGGAGGAGAAAGGGAGAAGCAAGGAGGATGTGAGAAACTGGTGAATGAAGACTGAAGAAGAAACCCTTGCTCCCAAGGTAAGAAGAGAAGGTAAAGTACGAGTCAACCGGTCAACAAAGCCGGCTGCAGCCGCAAGAAACCGCAGGGGCGTAAAACTTCACGAGCCGCAGGGGCGGCTCCCTAAACCCGCCGGGACGGCTAAGGCCAAAACAGCTCCAAAGACTAAGGCTCTTACATAAATACTCTACACAAGACAAATATTTTCTAGGCAGTGACTTAGTCAAATATAATGATTCCAATATATCATAAAGAGATTTACATGTAGTCTTACTTAGTTTTACTTATAACTTGACGAACCACTTCGTCATCAAGCTTAACCATCATCTCAAAGTTTGCTTGCTCATCCAATTCAATATGATGGACATCAGTGGTCCCCTCAACAAATTCTACTTTCACAATTTTTTGATATTTTTCTTTAATGAGATTTTTATCTTGACTTACCACATGACATAGTTAAATGTGTCATCAAAGAATTTCATTCTAAATGCGTATTTTGCCCAATCAAACCAAAATAACCTATTAGAAAAGTGTCATTGAGTTAGGACAGTAAAGACTGAGTTTTTAGGTTTTAAAAAACAAGCTCAAACACTGAGTCTTGATAACATATGTGACAAACGGAAGAGTTAAGGAAAAACGACAAAGTAGTGTTGTGAGAGAGAGACTAATAATGCAGAAAGTCAATCTTGCTGTTTATTATTCTGGAGGTGCAAATATATAGAGACTAATACAAACATACTTTACGGGAATAGCATATACACAATATATAACTAAGGAAATAAGATCATATATATAGAGTAATTATAGGGATATGATAACGGTAATATATTGATCCTATCACGCCCCCTCAAGTTGGAGCATGGATATCGCGAATGCCCAACTTGTGAAGAAGACCTATGAATTGATGATGTCTGAGTGCCTTGGTAAAGATATCGGCAAGTTGTTGGGCTGAACGAATATGTGCGGTTTGTATGATGCCGTCTTAGACTGTGTTTCGGACAACATGACAGTCGATTTCGATATGTTTGGTACGTTCATGGAAGACCGGATTGGAGGCGATGTGGAGGGCAGCTTGATTATCTCACCATAACTTCATAGGATGAGGATGAGAAATGCCGAAGGAGAGCAGTAAGGACTTGAGCCATTTTAATTCACAAGTGGTTGTGGCCATCGCGCGGTATTCCGCCTCAGCTGAAGATCTCGAGACAGTGGTTTGTTTCTTCGTCTTCCAAGAGACCGGAGACTCGCCAAGAAAAACAAAGAAACCAGTGAGAGACCGTCGAGTTAAGGGGCAAGTCGCGTAATCAGAATCGCAATAACCAATTAAACGTAATGAACTCTTACTGGATAAAAAAAATACCTTGTCCGGGTTTGTTTTTGAGATAGCGCAAGACCCGTAATCAGGCTTGCCACTGGTTAACAGTAGGTTGTTGGAGGAATTGAGCGAGAATATGTACACTATAACTAAGGTCCGGTCTCGTGATTGTAAGGTAGACAAGGGGGCCAATGAGTCTACGGTAAGTTTCTGGATTGGGAAGATGCGAACTTGTATCAAGCGCCAAGTTGTGGCCTGGTTCAATCGGAAACAAAGCCGGGCGAGTGTAACGCCCGGAATTTTATTAATTTTATTCCGGACTTGGAGCACCTTGTAGTTTATTCCGTAGGCCCGAGATGCCGAGTGCCGGGATTTATTCCTAAGAAAATCCCGAGCCGACTTGTCGTTTTTCCTCTTTTTTCGCGTTCCGACCCTTCGTTCCGTGTTAAAAATAACAAAGGGTCGTTTCCGACCCCTCGTTCCATGGGGGGGACAAGAGGTCAGCTGACCCCTTGGTCCCCTCACCCCTTTTGTCAGCCAAAGTCTTCCCTCTCTCCTCCTTTGGATCACTTTACACGTTACACTCCTTTCACTCCATCTCTTCACTCTCTTCTCTTTCCTTCTCATCTCTTCTACATGGCTGCTTGAGGATCCAAATTGTGGAACTGCAGAAGAAGATCACAAGCTGTTGGTAAGCTCTTCCCTCTTCCTTCCCTCTCTTCCTTGTTGCTCTTTGCCTTCTTCCTCCTTCCTCCTTCATCCATGGCCATGGATGAAGCTTGGAGAGGTTTTCACTCAACCCTTGTGCATGTCTAGGTTCTTAGCTCGTTTAGATCAAGGAGAGGTTCCTAAGACCCATGGAGAGTGTTTGGAGAAGATCCAGCAAGAGAAGAAGGACTTTGGAGCCAAGGATCCAAAGTCGAAGACGAAGAAGACGACGTTCTGCGCAAAACCCGTGGGGGCGGCTCAACAGGACCGCGGGAGCAGCCAGCCGCAGGGGTGGACCAGCAGGCCGCGGGTGCGGCTTAGCATGCCACGGGCGCGGCTCGGCACGGCCGCAGGGGCGGCGGCAGACACTTGGCTCGGGCGGCCGCGGGTGCGGCGTGACTCGGGCGCGGGGGCAGCAGCAGACGGCCGCGGGTGCGGCATGACTTGGGCGCGGGTGCGGCTCCTGGCAGGCGACACAGTCCTCCGCGGGTGCGGCTCCTGTGTCCGCAGGGGGCGCCGGCTTGACTCCGCGGCTGCGGTTTCGGCAACAGTAGGTCCCTCATCTCCTTTCCTCTTCGTTCCTTCCTTAGTATTGATGTTGGATCTTGTTAGTAGCATGCCTAGGATGGATCTAGAGTAGCTTGGAATGCCACTTAGTGGTTGTGAACCTACGCGCCCTTAAGGCTTGATGTAAGTGATGGATATGAGCATGTGAGCATGATGGACCTTATAGGCTAACTTGTGCCTCTTTGGTTGAGGATTACTCTTGTGGAATTATGGACTATTGTGGGTTGTTGCAAGTGTTGAGAGTGTGATGAATACTTGGTACCTAGGATGCATTCCTAGTTTGAGGGTTAGGTGATTTTGCATAGATCACTAGAGTGAAGTCTAAGACTTCTTGAGTGTGAGTATGTATTGATATGCATATCTCTTGTGAGCAGGTTGTGGGCTTCCTCCTTAAGGAAGCAAGAGTGTGGTGACTTGAGTGTGGTGACGAGGTAAGTTTCCGGACTTACTTAGCTCGTATGTTACGTATTAGCATTGATGTGTGCTTGGTGGTGTGTGTTTATGTTCTTGTTATAACATCTGAACCGGTAAATAGGACCACCGACCTTATATTATTGCTTGGCCCAAGTGTATGATAACGGACGGTGACAATCTGCCTGACTCGGCGTTAGTCTAGGAGATTCTCGGCGACTGGCCCGGTGGGTGATATGGTCTGGTGCATCCGTACCATTCTTTGCCGGTAAGTAGGGACCGAGGCGAGATCACGGTGGTCTCGTGTCACAACCGAAGTTGAATTAGAACGGGATATGACTAAGTAATAAAAAGATAATAAACGGGACTTGCGTGTTTTATGATGTGTGATATGTATGTGCTTGTGCCTTCACCGCTTTTCTAATGCTTAGAATATGAGCTAACGATTTTAAACCGTTTGTGTAAATGACTTGCAGGTTAGGGATGCCGCCGAGTGAGGTGGAGGAGTGGATAGCCGGGGTCTCCGTACATTATAGGACGGGGACGTTTTGGGGTTATGTTTTATATCGTTTGTTTTAGGATGTTGTTATACGTTTTAGACTTTCGGATCGGGGTTGTGTTGTTTTGAGGACTCGGCTGAGTTTCCACTTTGTATTTGTTACATTTCGTGTCTCGCATACATTATAAACGTTTTCGAGTTTTGCCTTTATTTGTGCCTTGTTGGAAGGTCCGGTGAAATTGTTGTCAGGCTAAGGGTCGGGACCCATTGTGGGGTCTCGCCCGTAGCACCCCGAGTCCCGAGGATTTGTGGTGTTACAGCGAGAACCTAGAGTGACAGATTCATGGAGGATGTCCAACGTGTATTTGCGTTGAGATAAAAATATACCATCAGGCGTTTGAGCAATCTCGATGCCAAGAAAGTATCGGAGGATACCGAGATCTTTCATGTGAAAACAAGTATTGAGATAGTGTTTGAAACGAGAAATGGTAGTAGAGTCGTTACCTGCGATAATTAAGTCGTCCACGTAAATGAGAATGTGAATTACGATACATGGACGGTTATATGAGATCAAATAGTAGTCCGCGTATGATTGCTTGAAACCAACGTGAGCAAGGGTTGATCGGAGTTTGGCGAACCAATTCCGAGGTGACTGACGGAGGCCATAGATTGACTTTTGCAAGTGGCAGACTTGAGAGGATTCAGTGGATCGGCAGCCTGGGGGGAGTTGCATATAGACGTCCTCCGTCAGATCACCGTGTAAGAAGGCGTTGTGGACGTCCATTTGGTGTAACTCCCATTGTTTTATCGATGCCACTACGAGAAAAACCTTAATAGATACGAGTTTAGCTACCGGGGCAAACGTGTCGGTAAAATCAATACCTGCAGTTTGTGTATTTCCTAACGCTACAAAAAGGGCTTTGTGTCGTTCGACAGACCCATCGGATTTGAGCTTGGTGCGGAACAACCATTTGTAACCTATTGGTTTGATTCCGGGAGGACGTGGTACTAAGTTCCATGTTTTGTTACGGTGTAACGCGTCAAGTTCAATATTCATTGCAGCCCGCCAGTGTGGTAGACGGTTAGCCTCAGTAAATGACTTGGGATCACGAAAGGAAGTAGATGCTGCAAGGTAACCGGTAAATTGAGGAGATAAGTGATGATAGGATATATGGTTAGACAAAGGATATAGAGTCTTACCTGGCGCCGAGTTGGAAGGATGTAGATCTCGGACGGAACGTGAATTGGTTATGGAGTTACAGATGAAATCTTTGTAACGGGGATTAGGAATGTGTTCACGTGTGCTACGACCTATAGATGGAATCGAATCTGATGTTATAAGGGAAGAGTCGGTATTAGGAGGAGGTAGAGCGGAAATATTGGGATCGAGATTTGATAAATTTGGTAAGGAATTATCATTTGCAGTCGTGGATGTATCTGATGAAGAAATGGAGTTAGGGTGGGAGAGAGAGAGAGGGGATGGGGATAAGTCTGATTGGGTGGGATCTGGAGAGAGAGTTGATTGGGTAGAAATTGAGTGCTGGGGAGATTGAGCGTAAAAAGTGGGATTGGGGTAGAAAATTGATTGTGTGGATATTATTTGATTGAGTGGTGGGACTGGGTTAGTGGGTAAAGTAGGAGGAGATATATCCAAACAAGAGGGGTCAATGGATGACGTGGAATTGGGTTCAAAAATGGGTACATAATCATTTTCATGCAAAATAGGATTAACTTCAGTAGTTTTAAAACTTTTTGAGGGCAATTGTTTTTGAAAAGGAAAATAAGATTCATGAAAAATAACATCACGGGATATAAATATTTTTTCTGACTCGATATCGTAAATACGCCAACCCTTTTGTCCGAAAGGGTATCCTAAAAAAATGCCTTTTCGACTACGAGATACAAATTTGTTTGAATTGCGAGGTAATTGGGATGTGTAGCACAAACAACCAAAGACACGAATATTAGAGTATTGAGGTTGTTGATTAAAGAATAATTCAAACGGAGATTTATTTTGTAAAATAGCGGATGGAGTACGATTAATAAGATAACACGAAGTTAAAATTGCTTCACCCCAAAATTTTGTTGGTAAGGATGCTTGAAATAATAATGTTGTAGCCACGTTTAATATATGACGATGTTTTCTTTCAACTCTCCCGTTTTGTTGGGGAGTATAAGGACAAGATGTTTCAAAGAGTATACCGTGTTTGTTAAAAAAACGTTTCAGTGGTACAAATTCAGTATCATTGTCGCTTCAAAATTTCTTTATAGTTTTGTTAAATTGTGTTTGACACATAATAACAAAATTTTGTATTAAAGTTGAAACTTCTGATTTTTGTTTTATTAAGAAAACCCATGTAATTCTAGAGTAATCATCAAGGAGAGTTAGAAAATAGGATGCTCCACAAAGAGACGAAATATGGTATGGTCTCCAAACGTCACAATGGATTAAATCAAAGGTAGATGTAGCATGAAAAGTACTTAAAGGAAAAACAATACGAGTTTGCTTGGCTCGATGACATATGTCACATGGAGCTTTATTATGATGCAAAATAGAAGAGGAGGTAACTCCGGGAAAAGATGCAATTAATTTAAAAGCTGGATGTCCTAGACGTTGGTGCCATAAATTGGTAAGATCGGTTGAAACGATGGTGTTGGCTGCGACTTTGTAGGTTGGTGGGTTGACAAAGAACCGCAACCAATAAACGCCATCATGGGTCTCACCCCCTCCAATCAACGTCTGCATAGTGGGGTCCTGAATGACACAAAGTTTAGATGTCAAAATAATTTGGCAAGATAGATCATTAGTTAAACATCCAAGGGACACAAGACTACATTTAAGACCAGGGACATATAACACATTTTTTAAACTAAAAGAGGAACCAAAATAGATGGAACCAACTTGTGTTGCTTTTGTTAAAATACCATCTGGTAGTTGGATTGTATGTTTTTTAACATTATGTATATTAGACAGAAGATTTCGATTACCTGTCATGTGAAAAGACGCACCGCTATCTAAAATCCAATTCGTAGAAGAAATACCTGACATGTTCTCGGTGGAAGAATTGTGGAATTGTTTAAATTTTTCGAAGAGGTTACTCCATTGATCTTCTGTAACAGTAGATCCAAGGGCCAATCGATCTTGGGATGTCAGTGTAATTAGGTCGGTTGGCGATGAAACATGAGCAGCGTGGACAGCATGTGCTGAACCATCCGACTGGCGGGATTTAGGCGGAGCAGGAGCGCCGGTGCCGGATTTGGAACGCGAAGGAGGAGCGCCGGTGGTCGGATCGGAGACCCCTTTCCCGTTGTTCCACCAGTCGGGGTAACCGACTATTTTGAAGCATGAAATCTTTTCATGGCCAGATCGATTACAATGACTGCAGAAAAGGTTAGTTTTATCCGGTTTACCATTGTTGGATCTAGAAATACTTTGAGCCGCTAGCGCAAGAGAGTCCAATCGGCTATCCTTTTCTTTAGATTCATTGTGAGTGCACTCCTCCTGTATAGCAAGGAGTAAACCTTATTGATAGAAGGGAGTACCTCTTTGGAGATGATAGATGAACGGAGATGCGAGAAGGCTTCATCGAGTCCCAGCAGAAACTGATGTACGCGTTCAATGTCTCTTTCAGATGCAAGGATTTGAGAACAGGGAGCACATGTTTTTGCAGTGGAATCAAGACAAGTAGAGAGCTCGTCCCATAAGCGACATAATCGACCGTAGTAGTTGGCGACATAATCGACCGTAGTAGTTGGCGACGCTCTGACCTTGTTGGGAGCAATGTGCTATGTCAGATCTGAGCCGAAGGATACGCGGACCGTTACCGACAGAGAAGCGTTGCTCGATGTCAAGCCAAAGCTCTCGAATCGTATCCAAATACGTGAGAGAAGAGCGAAGACTAGAATCGACTGTTTGGATCGTCCAACCGATGAGCATTGAGTGCACCGTGTGCCAATGAATGGAGTCAGGTGAATCAACGGCTGGTTCAGAAATTGAGCCATCAATGAATCCCAATTTGCGCTTGGCTCGAAAAGCATTTGTGATGTTGCGTTTCCAATCGGAATAGTTATCTCCTTTGAGAATTACCGAGCAAATGGAAAGGCCCGGATGGTCCGAAGGATGAAGGTAGTATGGGTTTGTGGTGTCGAGTGTTTAAGTAATCGACATTTTTGAGTAGAATAGACTAAGAGATCGTGAATAGGCCTGATACCATGTGAGAGAGAGACTAATAATGCAGAAAGTCAATCTTGTTGTTTATTATTCTGGAGGTGCAAATATATAGAGACTAATACAAACATACTTTACGGGAATAGCATATACACAATATATAACTAAGGAAGTAAGATCATATATATAGAGTAATTATAGGGATATGATAACGGTAATATATTGATCCTATCAAGTGCAAGAAAAATAAGAAGAAGAATCAGCAATCTAGGTTCCTAGGGATTTTTGACAGAAGGAGATTCAAATTATTTTGGTCAAAAAATCCGAGGAACTATAGATTACCAAAGGGAAGATAACAAAAGCTTGGGTTTGAATTAAAAAAAAACTGATTTAAGAAATAAAGTCGAGCAAAAATCTTCTCCAAAAACTTTGCAAAGTAGAAAGTAGGGTTTCAAAAATTTTAAGTAAAACTAGAGTTTCAGAAAAAGAAAGTATCAAAGGCTCTAAAACCAATTTGCAAACCTAAATCATGTAATAAATTTAGAAACAACTCAATTGAGACTTTGATCTAGATTGATCCAAGATAAACAAAACTTGAAAGAAAAGAGAAGACAAAGAGTTAAAGACCCAATTCAGATATAAACCTTATTATGCGGGATCTCGTGAGGGGAGATTCATCCCGTAATTCACATAGCAATCAAGAAACAAAACCTTACAAAGTCTACTCAAAATAAATGTAAAATGAGGAGACGGAAGAGAAGAGACATAAGCACACAAGCCTGATAAAATAAGAACATTGATAGGATAAGAAAAGCAAGAATAGACTCTCTCTCTAACACTCTCGAAGAAGAAACCTAGCACATAAGCATCAATGAGTTAGTCATGGTAGACAACACAAGCTCTCTCTTTTTCTGCTCTCGAAGATCAAATTAAAGGAGCTCTATCAAATGCACAATAACCCTTTCACTATCTGGCATAAAAGACGTGGTGCAATAAATACCCAAGTGAAACACAACGTTTGTTTTAATGACATGTGTTGGACGGGAAACAAATTGATTAGAGGATAATGGCCCGATAACCCATTATACTCAAAACATAACCTGCATCGTCCAACACCAATATATATATATATATATATATATATATATATATATATATATATATATATATATATATATATATATATATATATAGGGATAAGATCAAGTAAGAATCATTGTTACGGTAAGAATAAGAACCTATATGAGTCGTCGGATTATATGATGGACAAGATTTAATGAATTATATAAGGTAACTGTGCATTGTCTTGATTAGATAATTTATTTATTAGGTAATTAAGTATAAATGACATTTAAAGTCATTACCAATTAGGAAACAAAATATTGTTACTGTGTTTTTTTTAAAAATTTGTTTTAGTAAATTTTATTATGAATATAAATTAGAAATATTAATGTTTTCTTTATTCGTGTTTATATATTAAATAAATATCCGGGTTATATTTTTTTATAAATTTATATTTACTATCAAGTATTATACAAAGAGCATGCACGGGTACGTTTTTTTTAAATATGCACGATTAAATATTATTGCACGTGCAATTTAAATATTGCACATTTTATGTACCGTTTTATTTATTATTACACGTATATTTTATGTTTTTTTTGAAAGCATGCACTAGTAAATGAAAGAGAGATAGAAATAGAATGCTTACTCGTGCAATATTAAATGAATGAGAGATAATATGCACGAGTAAGTTGCATTGAGTGCACTAGTATTACACGTTTTACACGATTTAGGTTTTTTTGAAAGCATGCACGAGTAAGTGCACTAGTAAGTATTACACGTTTTATTTTTTTTGAAAGCATGCACGAGTAAGTGCAAATGAACATCTATGTGCATGTGCATGTATTGGTTGTGCACATGTACATTTCGTGCATATATGATAATATTACACAATGTACGATCAAATGATATGTATCATGCACGCTAAGTTCAATTTATGAGCAAGACGCCGGACTTGCCCCATTGAACAGTTAGTTGATGTAATTGCCCTTGCGTTTGTAAGAGTCTTAGTCTTTTGGGAGCCGTCCCCCGCGGGTCTGTGAGGCCGCCCCTGCGGTTTCTTGCGGCTGCAGCCGGTTTTGTTGACCTTTTGACCGTGCTTTACCCTCTTTTCCTTTCTAGTCTTCTCACGTCCTTCTTGCTTCTCCCTTCTTGCTCCTTGATCTTGTTCTTGGTTTCCTTGAGTTTGGAAGAGTTTGGTGTGGCTTTGTGGTTGCTGGATGTTGTGTGATGTGTTGCTGAGCTTGAGAGGTAGTTGTTGAGGTTGTTGATCTTCTTAATTTGCAGCCTAGGGCCACAAGTGTGGTAAGTCTTCTTCTTCTTCTTCTCTTCTTTCTTCCTTGATTCCATTCCTTAGCTTAGGATTAGATGAATTGAATGTAGATTGATGTTGAAATGTGTATGTATATGTATGTGTGTGACTTTGGAATGGAGAAGACGTGATTTGATCACGTGAAGATCCGAAGAGGAATCGCGGGGTCACTTTCTGCACTGTAGCCGCCCCCGCGCTTGGAAGCCGCCGCCCCTGCGGAAGCCGTGCCACAACGCATGCGCCGTGCCTGCGCCGTGCCTGTGTTGCCTGCGGCCACTGTCACCGCGCCTGCGGCTGAGCCTTGCCGCGGCTACGGGTTGCCTTACTCCGCCCCTGCGTCTCTCTTGTCACGCAGGTGCGTCTTGTCCCGGGTCTACCTAGAGTAGGGTAGATCCTTTCCTTTCCTAGTATGAGCGGGTTAGTAGCATGCTAGGTATGTGTATGAGGATAGAATGATGATGAGTATGATATAGAGATATGCCGGTTAGGGCTTTGAGGTTTATAAGTTGGATACGATCCTTATGGATCTCTTGGGTCCAGGTGTGACCCTTTGATGGATATGAGTTTGATATATTGTTATGCCTTGTTATTAGGCAGTGTTGTTCTCCAGATTTGGAGCTAATCATACTTGAGAGTACTACGTGGCTGAGATTACTTCGAGGTTGAGGTAAGTCCATAGGACTTACTTAGCTACCATCCTTATATTGGATGTATGCATGAGTGGTGATTGTTATATGCTTTATAGCATGCGATAGTGATTATTACCGACCTATTGTTTAGTGACCGCCCATTGTAGTGGTTGTGACAACCTGCCTTTCATCCCCTAGTGGAGTATGGGAGGTTCTCTGTAGTTAGGTCAGATCTGGTATACAGAAAGGGCACTCACCACTCCTTATGGTATACGGGATCGTGCGCTTATACCACTCCAGCTAGTTATAGCACTCAGAGGCGAGGATTATATTCCTCGTGTCACATATATTCATATTCATATATATATATATATATATATATATATATATATATATATATATATATATATATATACGATTGAGTGATTGGACGTTATAAAGATAATAAACCGGGTAAATGTGTGATAGCATGATGAGGTGTTTGTGTGTTTGTGCTTCTGCATCTTCTTATATATGTGTATGGTTAGCTAACGGTTTTATACCGTGTTGTAGATCCTTTGCACGTTAGGAGAGTTGCAGAGTGATCCAGAGGGGTGATCCGCTGAGGGCTCCGTACACTGGGATTATATGTGGGATACGGGATATTTTATGATGTACGGTCTTATGTTTTTGGTTTGTACTCAACGGTTCTTCTGTATTACCTTTTGATTGATATATATATATCAGTTTGATGTTTTGTTTTAATTTATTTGTGCCTTGTTATAAGATTCAGTGAACTTGTTGTCAGGCTAGGGTCAGGATCCATTGTGAAATCCTAGCCCAGTAGCGCCTCGAGTCCTACGGATTCGGGGTGTTACAACGTTAACAGGCATTTGGGCTTTTACCTTTGTTTAACGTGCGTTTAAATGTCATTTCTCTCTTGAACGGGCTTGGGCCGGTTTTGGGCCTTCTCTTTCCGTATTTTATTTTGGTGTGTCTAACCACCTACCTCTTCGCTAGGGTTTTGTTTCCTTCTGTCTTTGGCCCTTTCTCTAACGGATAATGGAAGTCGAACTTTCCATTTCGTTCTTTTCGTTCCCATTCGGTGTTTTGTAATGGATAGTTCGTTTCTCTGGTTCAATCTTGATTTCCCACTATCTCCTTTCTTTCTTCTTCCGATTTCATGGTGGATGGTCTCATCGTCGGCTCTACACGTGTATCATGTGTTGTCGGTTTGTTTCCTTCTGTCTCTGCATTTTATTCTTCCCCGTTTCTCTAATAATGGGAGTCCAACTTTCCATTTCCTTGTTTTCGTTCCTATTCAGTGTTCTGTAATGGATAGTTCCTTTGTCTGGTTCAATCTTGATTTTCCATTATCTCCTTTCTTTCCTCTTCCGATTTCATGGTGGATGGTCTCGTCCTCGGCTCTACACGTGTATGATGTGTTGTCGATTGAAGGTACTGCCACGATTTCTTTCCATCTGTGCTTTGCATGTCTCTTACCATTTTTCTCGTGCCTATAAATACCGGCCATCTGACTTCTTCATCTTTTTGTTTCTACTTCTTTTCTCTTCCACTTCATTTGATTTCGTTGGTCTACTCGTGAGGTTGTTTTGTCTCTCCTTCTTTAATGGGAAATCTCTTTATTTTTGTTTTTGGACTCCAAAAGTTCCTCTTCTGTTTTCAGCAACGACGTCTGGCTGTTCATTTCACGGTTTCTTGTTTCCTTTTTGTGGCTCGTTTTCCTCTCTGTGTCTCTGTCTGTATTTCTGGGTTAGTTGGCCTTCTTTCTGGGTCTATTTCTGGGTTATTTGGCTTACTTGTTTCTGCTTCATATGAGGTGTTTCCTCTGTCGTTTAGGTTTTTTCTGATTTCGTTTTGTCTCCGTGATCTACGCGTGAGAGGCTTATGTGATTTTCCATTTACGGTACTTTCATAGGCCAGCGTACGTTTTTCTCTTCCTTGCCGTTTTCCCTTTGTTTTTTATCCATCACATTTTTGTTCTTCTTTTCTTTATCTGTGTTTCTTCGTTTTTGGGGTTATACTTCATTTGGTTTTTCAAGTCTTTCGTATTGGCTCTGTGATCTACGGGTGAGAGGCTTTTATGCTACGTTTTTTCACTTCATAATCGTCTTACGTTATTTTTTTGGGCGTCAGCTTGTTTTCTTTTTTCTTTCTTTATTTGTCTTATTCTTTTTTTTTTAAAGAAGGTTCTGCCTTTATGAAGATTCTGGTTTTTGAACTCTGTGGAAAATTTTCACTCTTTGGATATTCTTTGTTATTCTCTTTCTTATTGGTCTTATGTTTCTGCTGCAGGAACTGGTACAGTTGTTTTTTTCTCCACGTGGCTGCTTGTGTGTCTACCAGAGTAGGTCTTCTACTTGTTAAATTATTCTTCTTTGATATTGAATGATTCTTTATTAACTGCATTTGTAGATTCTTTTCTATTTTCAATTTTTTGTTGGTGCATGTGTGCATTTAGTTTGTATTTTGTCCTTTAGTTGTGACTTATATATAAATTCACTCTTCTTGTTCTTTTGCATGTTTAGTTGCTGCATTTCAATTTTATTTTAATTTCTTTATTCATCCAAAACAAGAAAGTGCTAACAAATGTAGCTATCAGAGAATGACTTTCGTAGATGAGAAGGTGAGTTATTCTCGGAATTGCCATTTTTTCTTCCGTTTCTATAATATTTGTATTTCTACGTTACCTGTTACTAATCTATTCGTCATGGTTTTGTCTCAGGGTAGCAGAATGACAGCGACGTTGTTTGGAATCGACATAAGTGTCTATGAGACCATTCTGCAGCGGGGAAATTGGTACGATATCACCAACCTTGTTGTGAAAGAAGTTCCTCCTTGATATGCAGTGTACACCGGTGAGCTGCAGTTGTACTTCACTAATTCAACTCGAGTCTTTACCATTACGAATGTAGCTACCTCCAGCCGGGTTATTGATCCTTACACTTGCATTAATGCCATTCCTAGATATGCAAGTAAGGATGACCGCTTTGGTAAGTTCACTGCAGTTCTTCTTTACGTATGTTGTGTTTTTGTTTTTTCTCTTTCAGAACCTACTAATGGTATTCTGTTATTTGTGTTTCAGATGTTATTGCAATTCTTTTGTGGGTTCATCCCGAGAAGATGGTTAGCAGGGGTGAAGTCATGATGCCCGTTACAGAAATTTATGTCACAGATGACAGGTTAATTTCTTTTCTTTTATTTTCCCTTTCTTAATTTATTTTTAATCACATTGTTTAGTTGATTGAACAGCCTGTAGAACATAATCTTAGCAACTCGTATAATTCGGTTTGAAGTCATTTTCAAAACAATTAGAGTTCTGTTTATAATTTTCGTTTCCTTGGCCATATAAGAGAGTTTCAATTATTTCTTCGCCGGCCTTTATATGAAATTAATAGAGTATTTGTTAAATGCATGACACAAGGAAGAATTAAAACACACTTCTCAGTTAAAGTACATACCATTTATACCTAACAAATTATAGGTGAAGGCTTATAATTTAGACACAATCATACTGAATTGATGTTGCATAACTAAAATGGCAGCTTAAAACAAATACTTTTGAAAACAGAAAGTAGCTTCTGCTTAGAAATGCAACGATTGAGTTGAGTTATATTCCATATATGAGTTGTTTGCTATTACAAAATATATAATTACATGTATGATAGCTCTATAAAACTCATGTCCTGTACCTTGAGAAGATGACGAGTATCAGTTTCTAATGTATGTTCTTCTATGTTGCCTTCACAATTCGTACAGTGGGGATCATGTTCTTATTATATCAGCATGGAGTCGTACCATCATGGTTGAGTTTGAAAATCTAGAGTACCTCTTGGTACAGGATCCAGTGATTGAGTTTAAATGATTGAAGATCAGCAATTTTGCTGGTAAGATACACGTTTTATTTACTTTCTGATTCATCGAATTATATTTTCTTCTGTATGATTATTGTACTGGATTATATTTTCTGAAATTAATTTTATTTGATTTTTTTTTCTGTAGGTTTTTCACTGGCAGCTTCTATGTCTACTGAGGTGAAGGTCCATTCAGCAAGTACAAAGGTTGTTGCCTTACGTGAATGGTCTTTTTCTGTTGTCTTTTACTACGTTATAACGTACAGTGTCGTATAGTTTACCTTATTTGTGCTCTTACTTTCTGTTTACAAGTACGATACTCATAAGGAGGAAATAGATGCTCGTGCTCTTCGAGCCATTAACAGTGAAATTCCGGGGTATCCTACTGAAGTGACCACAGATACGGAGGCGCTTGTTATGAAAGTAAAAGTTCATTTGACTTGGATATATTGTTTTCTCATCACAATTCTTTGTATCTTTTTTTGGTTGGTAATAGGCGATTACTTGTGTGCAGTTTAATGAGATTATTGATCCGCACTTTCTGCGCCTGCGGGTCCATATGCCGGAAATCTGCTATGACGACCTTAAGATCTCTTTCGGATGCCGTATCTGTGGCAAAATCTGTGCTGACCCCGCTATCCAATTTCACTAGGAATATCAATGCGAGACCTGCACCGTGACTAGGACAGCTGAATTAAAGTATGCTTACTACTGTCTTGTTTATTTTTTTCCCATACACATATGTGCTTGCTCTTTTTGTTAAAAGCATGACTGTTATTGTGCGCAGGATCTATTTTCGATTCCGTTGCACGGATGGCTCTGGAACTATGACTCTCGGCGCTTATACAAGGAACGCAGAGAAGCTTTTGAAGGTGAAGAGTGAAGACTTTTTTGCTATGACCTTGCCGGTAATGATACTATTTCAGTGTAAATCATTTGTTTCTCAAAGTTTTTACTTGTTTGTATGACCCTGATATTACATCTTCCCTTGTACAGGAACGTAAAGCAGTCGTTGACAGAGCACATATCAGTTTCCGCATAGGATATGCAGAGATCTTGATCACCCCAATGAAGAATTTGCTTGTCTCTCATAAGGTCATAAAGTGGTACCTCAAAGACGTCCTTGCCTGAAGTGTATCAAGTTACATAACTTAGTTACTCGGTTTATATGTTATGATGGAGGCAGCAGACGATGTTTTGTTGACGGCTATGATGGTAGTGTTTTGGACTGAAGTTTATGTACTGCTATAATTTTGTTGCCAAACAGAAGGTTCTGGCCTGTTGAATTTTCATAAACCAAGTGTTTGGTTTTGTTTTTGTTTGAAGTTGTACAACATACCTCAATCAACTATTGTATATATAATATGGTGACGTAAATATCTTTTTAGCTTTTCGGGTATCTTATAAAGAATTAAGTGTTCTGAAGACTAAAAAAAAATACTTACACTATAAATTGAATATGGTTCACGTACATTCATTTCGAATTTACATAGGGGATTTTCAGATTCACTTTATATAGATTTAAAACTGCTCATGTATAGTCACTTGCACAGAAATTACAGAAATATACGTTATTTACATAGACACTTTCCTATTTTGTGAGCTTAGAATTTACATAGTTAAATATACGTTATTTATGTAAAGCCCGTAATTTTATTAATTTAATTCCGGACTTGGAGCACGTTATAGTTATCCCGTAATCCCGAGATGCCGAGAGCCGGGATTTATTCCTAAGAAAAATCCCGAACCGACTCGTCATTTTTCCTCTTTTTCCGCGTTACGACCCTTCGTTCCGGGTTAAAAATGCCAAGGGGTCATTTCCGACCCCTCGGTCCGTGGTAAGGGACAAGAGGTCAGCTGACCCCTTGATCCCCACACCCCTTTTCAGCCTTGTGTCCCATCCCTCTCTCTCCTCTCTCTCCTTTCACGTCATTCTTTCTTCCACTCTCCTTCTCTTTTCTTCTCTTTGCTCTTTCTCCATTTTGTTGAATCTCTTGCAACTCTTGGACTGTGGACAGCTTGGAGAGGTTCCAGATCTGTTGTGGTAAGCTCCTTCCTCTCCCTCCCCTCTCTTCTTGCTGTTTTCCCCCTTTCTTCTTCCCTCCTTCATCCATAGCCATGGATGAAGCTTTTGAGAGGTTTTTACTCAACTCTTTGCATGGCTGCGTTCTTAGCTCGATTAGGTCGTGGAGAGGAGCCTAAGTTCAGTAGGGAGTGTTTGGAGAAGACCCAACAAGGAAAGGAGGACTTTGGAGCCAAGGATTCACGATCGAAGACGAAGAAGACGACGTTCTGCAAAGAACCCGCGGGGCCGGATCATCACGCCCGCAGGCGCGGCCAGCCGCGGGGGCGGCACAACACGGCCGTGGGAGCGGCCCAGCACAGCCGCGGGAGCGGCTCAGAACCTCCGCGGGGCGGCTCCAGGGCTCCAGGACACGGGCGCCGCTGGGGGTGGCTCCTTCCGCCGCGGGTGCGGCCGGCAGCACCGCTGGGGCGGCTCCTTCCGCCGCGGGTGCGGCCGGCAGCACCGCTGGGGGCGGCTCCTTCCGCCGCGGGTGCGGCCGGCAGCGTCACTAGGGGCGGCCGGCAGCGTCACTAGGGGCGGCTCCTGGTTCCGCAGGGGTGGCCTCTGCTCCGCCGGGGTGCCAGCTTGACTCCGCGGTTGCGTTTCATCGACAGTAGGTTCCTCCTCTCCCTTCCTCTTCGTTCCTTCCTTAGTATTGTTGTTGAACCATGTTAGTAGCATGCTTAGGATGGCCTAGAGTAGCTTGAGAATGCCACTTAGTGGTTGTGAACCTTGGAGCCCTTAAGGCTCGATGTAATTGTTGGATATGGGCATGTAAGCATGATGGATCTTCTAGGATAGATTGTGCCTCTTTGGTTGAGGAGCAATATCTTGTGATGATATAAACTGTTGTGGGCTGTTGCATGTGTTGAGAGTGTGGTGAGTCTTGGGACCTAGGATGCATTCCTAGTTTGAGGGTTAGGTGATCTTGCATAGATCACTAAGAGTGAAGTCTAAGACTTCTTGAGAGTGAGTATGTATTGATATGCATATCTCTTGTGAGCAGGTTGTGGGCTTCCTCCTTAAGGGAAGCAAGAGTGTGGTGACTTGGGTTTGGTGACGAGGTAAGTCTCCGGACTTACTTAGCTCGTATTTTATGTATTAGCATTGATGTGTGTTTGGTGGTGTGTGTTTATGTTATGTTATAACAATTAAACCGGTAATTAGGACCACCGACCTTATATGTATATGTTGGCCCAAGTGTATGATAACAGGCGGTGACATCACTGCCTACGACCGAGTGAGTCTAGGAGGTTCTCGGCGACTAGCCCGGCGGGTCAAATGGTCGGGTGCATCCCTACCATTCTTTGCCGGTAAGTAGGGACCAAGGCGAGACCACGGTGGTTTCGTGTCACAAACCGAAGTTGAATTAGAACGGGATACGACTTAATAATATAAAGATAATAAACTGGACTTGTGTGTTTTATGTTATGTGCTATGTATGTGTTTGTGCCTTCACCGCTTTTCTAATTCTTAGAATATGAGCTAACGGTTTTAAACCGTTTGTGTAGATGACTTGCAGGTTAGGGATGCCGCCGAGTGAGGTCGAGGACTGGACAGTCGGGGTCTCCGTACATTATAGGACGGGGATGTTTTTGGGTTATGTTTTCGTATTGTGGATTATGTTGTACGGTTTAAGTTTCGTATTAGAGTTGTGTTGTTTTGAGGACTCGGATGAGTTTCCAAGTTGTAGTTTCTTACTTTTCGGTTTCCGCATACATTAAAAACTTTTTGAGTTTTCGCCTTTATTTGTGCCTTGTTGGAAGGTCCGGTGAAATTGTTGTCAAGCTAAGGGTCGGGACCCATTGTGAGGTCTCGCCCGTAGCATCCCGAGTCCCGCGGATTTGGGGTGTTACAAAAGTGGTATCAGAGCCCTAGGTTGACAACAATGGCACTTGCAATCTTTTTAAAGGCCGAATGAGGAATAAAACAGAACCCACACGGGTTCTGACTTTTCGTTTTCAAAATCATATGCATGAGTCGGGTTTGGGTTAGAATGTACGGGACCACCACTCCTTCCGCAAACCTCGGCGACATAGATCTGTGGAATAGAAGTATGTATAGATTATTACATAGTTATATATATATATGACCTTAGGATGTTTGTGGATTTGTATGTACTTAGCTATCTATGTGGCCTTAGGGCGTTTGAGCTTGTATGCCTTGGATGTATTGTGTGATTATGCTTACCTTACGTTTTCTTTAGTTTTATCATTCCGAGATAGTATGTACTACCTATGTATTTATACATAAGTAAACTCCATACGCTATTAAATAACACGTACCAGAGCTACCGCTTACGTAGGACCCTCCAGGGGTAGACCCCCTCTTTCTCCTACCGTCCCGAGACGGGGAGGAGTAGGAAGACCTCCAGGCGCGAGAGGTCGGGGACGTATCCCCATTGCGGACCCGCCAGTTGTGGATCCGTCAGTAGATAAGGTTCCCGTAGAGGACGTCTCCGAGAGCATCGTTCCCGAGGCTAGGGATAGGACCGTTGGGAGGTCCGGGTGCAGAGTTCTCCATCTGACAGGACCAGGGGAGCGTCCATTGGAGCTACCGTGTTTGAGGACTACGTACGACGAGAACAGTGGAGATAACAAACTTAGGTTCTTCAAGAAGACGAGTGGACAACTAAAGATGCGAATCGAGGAGGAGATGGGTGCATTCTAACAGGATTAAAGGCGGTGTTCCATCACGAGAAGTGAAGCTTTCCTTAGACGCTCCTAAGTTTTGGAGTCAAGATGAGAAACGTGATCGAACCAAGTGTGAAAGATGTAAGATACCGTAAGTTAAGCTTACGAGGTACCATTAAGTGAAGAGTAAACATTAATAGAGTTATGGGAAGAATGGCAAGGTGGGGATTCACGCGGAGTTGACCGGTTTCCGCTATGACGATAAGGGGAAGAAGCGCCAAAAAGGAGGAAGTGGGTATAAATGATGATCCTAAGAAGATGGGAGTAACGCGTGGATGCTAACTAACGTTAGAAATTTTGAGAAGACGCACGTACAAGATATCAGGAAGCGCCGTTAAGCCTATGAAGGCGAGTCATGTGACTCAACAACGCCGAGAAGGGTATAATTATCTCGCAAAAGGAAAAGGAAGCGTGGAATGAAGAATGAACTAACGGAGTTTAAGGTAGAGTACCCCGAGAGGGTAGCCTTCATAAGAATGGTAACATGGAAGCATAGAAGAATGGTAAGTCATTGACATGGGAGAAGGTCAGTTATCAGCTAATTGGTGACAACCGAGAACGCACATGTGCGGGTGGTCTATGGATGAGTGTAGGGGAGAGTAACCAGGTTGTGGGATCATAAAGGAACGGTAACAAGAGAGTAAAAATATATTTGAAGTGATTATGGAGAACACCAGTTTGTGAAAAGAGAAGCGGTTAACTCTATTTGTACATCGACTACAATGAACCGAACAAGATTACAATGAAGAACAAGTACCCCCTTACCACGTATAGAGGATCTACTCGACCGGTTGCAAGGGTCGGTGGTCTCTTCTAAGATCGGGTTAAGGTTTGATTGTCACCAATTGAGAAGTCGAGACTGTGATAGTGCAACTTTTGCATTCCGGACAAACCATGGTCACTACGAGTTGTAGTGATTCCATATGGGCTTACTAATGCCCGAATAAGACACTCTGATCTACTCTTGAAGAAGAGAGAAGTTGTATGACCAGTTGTCTCGGGATGACAACCCCGAAGGATGTGAAAGAAGTTGCAAGTTTCTTGGATGGGTTGATATTTACCGGATTAGTGGAGGGATTCTCCAAGTAACACCATCTATGGCTAACCTACTCCGGATGACGATGAAGTATTGAGTGGGATAAAAATGGACAATGGAGTCGTCGGGAGTTAAGAGGATATTCATTGGTGCAACTGTTCTGAAATTGCCTCGAGGTACGATCAGTTTGAAGTGTACAAGCGATTCTTCAAGAAATGGTCTTGACTGAGTATCGAGAGACGATGTAAAAGTTATAGCATACATGTCTCGTTAGTAGAAGCAGTGTGAAGCAAAGTACTTCCTTCATTGCTTAGAACTTGCAACAAGAATTGAGGAAAAGTAACATCGAAGTTTGGTTTGACAAGAACCAAAGCCAACGGTGTAATTGGAAGTTCGATCTTCTTTGTTAGAGACAAGCAAAGAAGAAACATAATGGAAATGTTGTAGTGAGGAAGACCCGAGAAGGAAGTTGAGTTTCCGATACATCGGACCTTTTTGAGATCTTAGCGCAAGTTGGGAAAGTGTTTTACCGGCTGGCATGGCCGCCGAGAGTAAAGGGTGTTCACCCGGCGTTTCAAGTGTATCAATCGAGAGAGGAGGATGTGCCGAAGACGGCATTCAGGACGAGATACGACCATTATGATTTTGTCGTGATGCCATTTGGGCTCACGAATGCACCCACCGTCTTCATGGAGTTGATGAACGACATCTTCATCGACTTCTTAGACCAATTTGTGGTAGTGTTTATAGACGACATCTTAGTCTACTCCCGGAGTAGAGAGGAGCATGAGGGACACCTGAGGACGGTGCTTCGAGTCCTCCAGGATAAAGAGCTTTACGCTAAGCTCTCTGAGTGCGAGTTCAGGATGTCCTAGGTGGCATTCCTGGGTCATATAGTTTCCGCCGAGGGTGTCATGGTTGACCCGGCGAAGATAGAGTTTGTTTTCTCATGACCGCCTCCTAGGATGGTCAAGGAAGTGCGCAGTTTCTTAGGCTTAGCGGGATACTACCACCGTTTTGTAGAGGGTTTCTCAGTGATTGCACGACCGCTCACTTCCTTGCTGAGGAAGTCCACCAGGTTCGTATGGTCCGAGCCTTGTCAGCGCAGTTTCGAGGATCTGGAGAGGAGGTTGACTTCCGCTCCTGTTTTAGCCCAGCCTGAGGGCATAGAGGATTTCGTGGTGTATAGTGACGCCTCCAAGCTAGGATTGGGGTGCGTTTTGATGCAAGAGGTAGGGTTATTGCGTATGCTTCTAAGCAGCTGAAGCCGTACGAGGAGAATTAGCCTACCCATGATCTTGAGCTAGCGGCAATGATTCATGCCCTGAAGATCTGGCGACACTACTTGTACGGGGCTACATGCCAGATCTTCACAGACCATAAGAGTCTGAAGTATATATTCACTCAGCGAGAGTTGAATAACCGCCAGAGGAGATGGTGGGAGCTGATTAAGGACTTTGACTTAGAGATTTTGTACCATCCGGGGAAGGCGAACATAGTTGCCGATGCTTTGAGTAGGAGGACACCTCGAGAGGAGGCTATAGCTCGGCTTACGGTTCAACCACGGTTGCAGAGGGATTTGATAGGCTTGGAGTTGGATATCCGGTTCCCGGATACGGACTGTTGCTTGTCCGAGTCAGACATATTACCTGACCTGTCCGGAGAGATCCGGCAGAAGCAGGAGGGATGTTCCAGTTTGAGGAGGATCCGGGACAAGATGTCCCGAGGAGAGGCACTGCATTTTATCACAGGAGCAGACGGACTATTGAGACGTCATGGACGTGTTTGTGTACCGTCAGATCAGGAGTTGAGAGACCGGATTTTGCATGGGGCACATTCCACACCTTACTCGGTGCACCCAGGCACGAGTAAGATGTACCAGGACATGAGGAGACTTTATTGGTGGGGCAGGATCAAGCCCGATGTAGCTAGATATGTGGCCCGATGCACGACCTGCCAGCAGGTCAAGATCGACCACCAGAGACCCGGAGGAGAGCTTCACCCATTGCCCGTGCCGTAGTGGAAGTGGGAGGACATGTTGCGAGCATGTGTACTAGATTGGGGTCAGGTATGGCCAGATCATCTCCCGTTAGTCGAGTTTTCATATAATAACAGCTGGCACGCGTCGATTGGGATGGCACCGTATGAGGCATTTTATGGACGGAGATGCCGTACTCCCTTATGTTGGGATGAGCCGGGGAGTCCTAGCGTTGTAGCTCCAGATCAGGTACAGGGCGACGTGGCTAGAGTTGCCTTGATCCGAGAGAGGATGTTGGCCGCGCAGAGCCGGCAGAGGTCGTATGCGGATAGGAGGCGTAGACCTCTCGAGTTCAGGGTAGGAGCTCAGGTTTGGTTGAGGGTATCACCAACGCGAGGCGTCAGGCGATTCGGCATTAATGGGAAGTTAAGCCCCGATATGTCGGTCCATTCGAGATCTTGGAGAGAGTCGGTGAGGTGGCATACCGGTTAGCACTGCCACCGCGGTTGGAGGGTATACATCCGGTGTTTCATGTCTCTCAGCTGAGAGAGTACATACACGACCCGAGGCACATCATCAGCCACGAGGACCTAGTGGTCGAGCCGGACCATACTTTTGTAGAGCACCCGATAGCGGTCGTAGAGCGGAATACGAGACGCCTTCGATCGAAGGAGATACCGATGATGAGGATTCAGTGGTCGAGGCGAGGAGCCGATGAGGCTACATGGGAGACGGAGGATAGTATCCGGAGGAACTATCCTGATTTTTACGCAGATTTAGTGACATCGATAGGACCGTCGGGCTAGTCCCGGGATCTTTCCTTGTTTGTTTTGTGTGGTTATGTTATGTTGTGTTATGTGAGTGCGTGTGAGTCTATTTGTACCTTGCGAGGTCTTGATGTGATTCTTTACGTAGACTTGGATTAGAGCCGATGGTACGTTTTATGAGTTCCACGGGGTTACGAGACGGGTTGGTTGGAGAGTGTTGGGTTTATCAAGTATCGGGACGAAACTTGTTTTTAGGGGGGTTAGTTGTAAAGCCCGGAATTTTATTAATTTAATTCTGGACTTGGAGCACCTTGTAGTTATCCCGTAATCCCGAGATGCCGAGAGTCGGGATTTATTCCTAAGAAAAATCTCGAGCCGACTCGTCGTTTTTCCTCTTTTTTCGCGTTACGACCCTTCGTTCCGGGTTAAAAATGCCAAGGGGTCATTTCCGACCCCTCGGTCCGTGGTGAGGGACAAGAGGTCAGCTGACCCCTTGATCCCCACACCCCTTATCAGCCTTGTGTCCCTTCCCTCTCTCTCCTCTCCCTCATTTCACGTCATTCTTTCTTCCACTCTCCTTCTCTTCTCTTCTCTTCTCTTTGCTCTTTTTCCATTTTGTTGAATCTCTTGCAACTCTTGGATTGTGGACCGCTTGGAGAGGTTCCAGATCTGTTGTGGTAAGCTCCTTCCTCTCCCTCACCTCTCTTCTTGCTGTTTTCCCCCTTTCTTCTTCCCTCTTTCATCCATAGCCATGGATGAAGCTTTTGAGAGGTTTTTACTCAACTCTTTGCATGGCTGCGTTCTTAGCTCGATTAGGTCGTGGAGAGGAGCCTAAGATCAGTACGGAGTGTTTGGAGAAGACCCAGCAAAGAAAGGAGGACTTTGGAGCCAAGGATTCACGATCGAAGACGAAGAAGACGACGTTCTGCACAGAACCCGCGGGGGCGGATCATCACGCCCGCAGGTGCGACAAGCCGCAGGGGCGGAACAACACGGCCGCGGGAGCAGCCCAGCACAGCCGCAAGAGCGGCTCAGAACCGCCGCGGGGGCGGCTCCAAGGCTGCAGGACACAGGCGCCGTTGGGGGCGGCTCCTTCCGCCGCGGGTACGGCCGGCAACGCCGCTGGGGGCGGCTCCTTCCGCCGCGGGTGCGGCCGGCAGCGCCGCTAGGGGCGGCTCCTTCCGCCGCAGGTGCGGCCGGCAGCGTCACTAGGGGCGGCTCCTGGTTCCGCAGGGGTGGCCTCTGCTCCGCCGGGGTGCCAGCTTGACTCCGCGGTTGCGTTTCATCGACAGTAGGTTCCTCCTCTCCCTCCTCTTCGTTCCTTCCTTAGTATTGTTGTTGAACCATGTTAGTAGCATGCTTAGGATGGCCTAGAGTAGCTTGAGAATGCCACTTAGTGGTTGTGAACCTTGGAGCCCTTAAGGCTCGATGTAATTGTTGGATATGGGCATGTAAGCATGATGGATCTTCTAGGATAGATTGTGCCTCTTTGGTTGAGGAGCAATATCTTGTGATGATATAAACTGTTGTGGGCTGTTGCATGTGTTGAGAGTGTGGTGAGTCTTGGGACCTAGGATGCATTCCTAGTTTGAGGGTTAGGTGATCTTGCATAGATCACTAAGAGTGAAGTCTAAGACTTCTTGAGAGTGAGTATGTATTGATATGCATATCTCTTGTGAGCAGGTTGTGGGCTTCCTCCTTAAGGGAAGCAAGAGTGTGGTGACTTGGGTTTGGTGACGAGGTAAGTCTCCGGACTTACTTAGCTCGTATTTTATGTATTAGCATTGATGTGTGTTTGGTGGTGTGTGTTTATGTTATGTTATAACAATTAAACCAGTAATTAGGACCACCGACCTTATATGTATATGTTGGCCCAAGTGTATGATAACGGGCGGTGACATCACTGCCTACGACCGAGTGAGTCTAGGAGGTTCTCGATTGACGACTAGCCTGGCGGGTCAAATGGTCGGGTGCATCCCTACCATTCTTTGCCGGTAAGTAGGGACCAAGGCGAGACCACGGTGGTTTCGTGTCACAAACCGAAGTTGAATTAGAACGGGATACGACTTAATAATATAAAGATAATAAACTGGACTTGTGTGTTTTATGTTATGTGCTATGTATGTGTTTGTGCCTTCACCGCTTTTCTAATTCTTAGAATATGAGCTAACGGTTTTAAACCGTTTGTGTAGATGACTTGCAGGTTAGGGATGCCGCCGAGTGAGGTCGAGGACTGGACAGTCGGGGTCTCCGTACATTATAGGACGGGGATGTTTTTGGGTTATGTTTTCGTATTGTGGATTATGTTGTACGGTTTAAGTTTCGTATTAGAGTTGTGTTGTTTTGAGGACTCGGCTGAGTTTCCAAGTTGTAGTTTCTTACTTTTCGGTTTCCGCATACATTAAAAACGTTTTGAGTTTTCGCCTTTATTTGTGCCTTGTTGGAAGGTCTGGTGAAATTGTTGTCAAGCTAAGAGTCGGGACCCATTGTGAGGTCTCGCCCGTAGCATCCGAGTCCCGCGGACTTGGGGTGTTACAATATACATAAACATTTTCCTATTTTGTGAGCTTAGAATTTACATAGTTAACACTTCTGGAATAAAAAAAGACCTATAGATTGATTTTATTCAATTTGCGTTAATTTATCTGTACAAATACTTCATTTTCAAGTACAAGAGATATACGTAGTTAACTATAAAAAAAAACTCTTACAAAAAAGTAACTATTTTGAAAACTAAAAAAACAAACATATATTATAAACTCGATATTGTTCATGTACAACATTTGCAACGAAATTATAAAAAAAACCCTTATTTACATAAATGCATTTGTGTTTCGTGAACTCTGAAATTACGGAATTAACTCATTCGCAAGAAAAAAAATCACAATACGAACTCAATTTCTTGAATTTACGTTCTTTCATTTTCACCGATACTTAATTTTCGAATGCAAGAGATATACGTGCCAAATAAAAAAAAAATACGTGCCTTCTCCAAATAGTTTCAGTTCGAATGCAAGGATATGCGTAAAAAAAATCAACATATGAACTCAATTTCTTGAATTTACGTACATTCATTTTCACCGATACTTAATTTTGGAATGGAAGAGATATACGTAGCAAATAAAAAAAAACGTGTCTTCTTCAAATAGTTTCATTTCGAATGCAAGAGATATACGTACGAAACTAATAAAAAAGTTTTATGCCTTCTCCAAATAGTTTCAGTTCGAATGCAAGAGATATGCGCAAATGTCACACATGGTTTTAAAATGGTACCTCAAAGATTTTCTTCCATGATGCCGTTGAAAGACAAAACTATAATATCACCGGTTCTGCTTATTACACTGGCCTCTTACATTAGTCCGACTTCTTGTAATGATGGTATTCCCTGTTTTAATGTTGGGTTCTTATGTACATAACTGTATCATGTTCGTTTATTGTACCTTATGTCAACTTTATATGCACTTCTTCATAACAAGTTTACGTTCTATCCTTAATTGCGTGTCAGTCGCGCGCGCTTAGCACGCGCGCAACACCTAGTATATATAAAGCATCAAACATAAGAGCAAAATACCAACATATTATACAATTAAATCTCATCTATCATAAACATATTATACTAGCTCACCTAATTATTTAAGATTGGTCATTGGATTAACCTACATGAATCAAGTCATCCACAATGAGATTTTCTTTAACTAGATCACAACATTGCTATACAAAAAATATAGGTTGATGCTCCTAACTCCAAATAATACAAGAGAATGAGCAATCTAAATGCAAGGTTGAAATCTATGGATTATAAACCCTACAAAAATGATATCATTATTAACTACTCTTATTCACATGTTTGGTGATGAATAGGTGAACTTTATAATAGATGTGCGTCACCTACTCACGCCTTCAAAAAATAGAACAAAGCATAATGAAGTATCCTAAATAATGTAAGATGACATATTAATTTTGTAATTGGGATCCACTTTCCCTTGGAATGAAAATCCTAAAAAAATATAAATTTTGAGATGTATATCAGTATATGTAACATTTTTCTACGTATATTCTAAATAAAAATGTTAGTAATTTACAACAAGAATGTTACCAAAGTTATTTCCCTATAATATCAAAATAAAAATGCCATTTGGTGAAAAATAATATGATTTGAACAATACAATTTAAATCCTACAATTGTTTGCAAAATAAATTTATCAAATAAACTATAAACAAGGAGGCAAAAATAAGGGCCAAAGAAAGTGTTTATCCTACTAAGAAACTAACTACTCATAACTTGTGAACTACATAAAAGACAATTTGTTTGTTCTTTCCCACACAACTTGGCCCCTCTCACTTCCCATCTACCTGTACTACTCCGGATCCTCTATCTTGACTATAACTTGTAGCATAAATAGTTGCAAAGTGCTGATAAAATTATAGAGGAAAAATGGGAGAAAAAAATAAAGTGTATTCTCTATCGGAAGTCTCTCAACATAACAATCCTAAAGATTGTTGGCTCATTATAAATGGGAAGGTATGATTGTCGAACGAGTTGAGTTTTATGGAAGGCTTTTGAATTTTTTTTTACGGTGTTTGTTATAATTAGTTTCTTTGAGAATTTAATTTTATTAGATTTTAAAAGTTTTTTGTCGATTTGAAAATTTTGAATGATAACTTTCATTAGCTTTTTGGGTAGATTATCAATAGTATTATAATTTTACACCATGAAACTATCTTTTTGAACTTAAGGTAAATTTACCAGGACAGACTACCAAAAATTCCACCTCTATCAAACAATTATTAGATTTGGCCCATTTGGACGACAAAGTGATTTTTTTTATATTAATTAATAAAGTAGGTCCCTATATTTTGACATATGTTTTGGGTATTGAAATTCAGTTATTGACTTTTAGGTATTCGATTTCGGGTAAATATTTTGGATATTTAATTTCAAGTATAATCATTCAGTACTATGTTTTAGGCATTAAAATTAGGTATTAAAATCCAGGACTAAGGTTTTGAGAATTATAATTATTATATAATTATAATTTAAAAAATAATGAGATTCAAGGCGGCAAAGTGGGACATTAATCAAGATTGGTTAAGTAGGAGTCTACTTTTTCTTACTAATACAAAAATACCCTTTACACCATAACAATGAATCTTATGATCTTCTTATGCGTGCAATTGTTTTTGAAGCATAGGTATACGATGTGACAAAGTTTTTGGAAGATCACCCTGGTGGGGATGAGATTTTGCTCACAGCAACAGGTATTTCTTACACGGGATTGGATCTTAATTGCAATTTTAGTATATAACAATGTTGAACTCTTTTTTTTCTTATTCTAAACTATATAAATATTAGTATTACATATATGCCTATATAGGAAAGGATGCAACCGCTGATTTCGAAGATGTAGGACATAGCACAAGTGCAAGAGCAACAATGGATGACTATTACATTGGCAAAATTGATGCATCCACCCTTCCAAAGAAACTCAAAGACGCTCCCTTGTGGGATCATCCCGACAATAAGGACAAAACTTCCGAGTTCAGAATCAGGATGTTGCAGTTTCTTGTCCCTCTAGTGATAGTGGCTTTGGCTTTTGGGATTCACCTTGTATATTCTAAATCGGACTAAAAAATATAAAGGAAATATCATATGTAATCCTTACTTAGAAACGGACAATAATGTAATCTACTATATAATACTAAAGCAAAATTGAGTAATGCCACATGTCGTTCCAACATTAAGCCACATCGGATTTTCTCCCATGTCTTCCCTAAGTTAAGCCATGTATGATTTTGTCATGTGTCATCTCTAGGTTGTGCCACCTCATTTTTGTTTCTTTTTTTATTTAAGTTTTATATATGGAAATGATATAAACTTAGTTCTATCTATAAAACAAAATTTCATATATGGAGATGATATTAACTTATTTCCTTTTTATGACTACAATTTTACCACATATTATCTTAATATTATGGAATATATTTTTAATTTTATTTATTTAATTACTATGAATTTATTAATATATAGACTAATCTATATTTAATAAACATACTAGACATAATCTTATCAAATGATTGTTATTATGAAATGATATATAGATAAATTATATTGTCCAAAATTATTTATAGAAGCAAATATACTTCAAAATTATTAAATATCTTTTTTTAAAGTTGCAATCCTAGTATATATATATATATATATATATATATATATATATATATATATATATATATATATATATATATATATATATATATATATATATATATATATATATATATATATATTCACTTATACATCCAAAGTTCATTAAATATGTATTGTTGATTCATTGCTTACTAAACAATTTTGCTTAAAAGTCTATTTTAAATTAACTAAAACAAATAAACTTTTGTACAGATTGTTTTATATTTATTGAAATAACTATACAAATAAAAAAAATATAAAATATCAAGGTTCATATATAAATTAAAAGTATCGATTCTACATTAGAATTGTTTTTTTCTCTAATGAATGAGAATATATCGTTGACTTAAAATTACTTTATTTGACTTTATAATATTTTAACTATATAATTACATAATTTTGTTTTGTATTTCAAGTAAATTATTAATAATATCATTATAGAAAAAATTTGTTGACTTATACCCAGTTTGAATCTAATAAAAATTATTAATAAATATTGTGAATGATATTAAGAAAACTCATAATAATATATTTTGTAACACCCCAAATCCGTGGGACTCGGGATGCTACGGGCGAGACCTCACAATGGGTCCCGACCCTTAGCGTGACAACAATTTCACCGGACCTTTCCAACAAGGCACAAATAAAGGCAAAACTCAAAATTGTTTATAATGTATGCGAGAAACTGAAATGTAAAGATACAAGGTGGAAACTCAGCCGAGTTCTCAGAACGACATAACTCCGATAAGAAAATCTAAACCGTACAACATAAATCAACAACACAAAGGCATAACCCCAAAAACGTCCCCGTCCTATAATGTACGGAGACCCCGGCTATCCACTCCTCCACCTCACTCGGCGGCGTCCCTAACCTGCAAGGCATCTACACAACGGTTTAAAACCGTTAGCTCATATTCGAAGCATTAGAAAAGAGGTGAAGGCACATACACACATATATCACATAACACATACATACTCCAAAACACACAAGTCCGGTTTATTATCTTTTTAATATTAAGTCGTATCCCGTTCTAATTCAACTTAGGTTTGTGACACGAGAACCACCGTGGTCTCGCCTCGGTCCCTACTTACCGGCAAGGAATGGTACTGATGCATCCGACCGTCTACCCGCCCGGGCAAGTCGCCGAGAACCTCCTAGACTCTCGCAAGAGCTAGGAAGATGATGTCTGTAAGAGCCCTAGTTCTTGGACCGAGATTGGTCTTTAGCCGAGATTGGTTTTGGCCGAGATGTGGCCTAGCCGCACCCGCGGGTGGGTGTGTCGCCCTTGCGGGTTCCCACTCCTGCGGCTTAGGGAACCGCCCCTGCGGTTTCCTGCGGCTGCAACCGTTTTTGTTGACCCTTTGACTCGTCCTTTACCCTTTCCTCCTCATATTTTAACTACCAAAACAAATTTAACGATCAAAAATTGGTGGTTAATTTAGAATTAATTCCAAATTAACGACTAAGTCCAAAATAATGTTAAAAATTAACAACTGCTTAAAATCAATTTTTAACGACTGATTAAAATCATATTTTAACGATTGAAACTTAAAAAATATTTTAACGACTTAAACTTAAAAAATATTTTAACGACTGGACAATACAGATCAAAAAATTTAACGAGTAGAAATTGAAAAAAATTTAACGACTGAATGAAAAATCGTATGAAACTAAAATTAACGACTGAATGAAAATCTTATGAAACTAAAATTAACGACTGAATGATATTCTTATGAAACTATAATCTTAACGACAGAACATCAAAAATTTTATGAGTTTAACGACTACACTAAAAATCATTTTTAACGACCCTTAGAATTTTAACGAGGAATTGTTCATTTTTAACGACTGAAAATAAATAACGAAGATTAACCAAATGTAGCAGCATTTTTAACGACTAATATTATTAATCAAAAATTAACGATTGAAATTGAGAATAAAAATTACTAACCTTAATTTTGTTCAAAAAAACCTCAATAATTTTTAGTTTCCAGAAGAGATGGCAGAGAGAGTTTCTTAACGATGTTAATGTTCAACAATGTTTTACTGGTAAATGGGAATCAATTCACTCAACGTTTAATTTTGAGATAGCCCAAAAATAGTATATTTGTTTTCCTAATATGTATATTATTTAATGCTTTATTTTTGAAAATTGAACAATCATATGAATCTCACCCATGGAAGCTTATTATGTACCTTTCATCATGTCCGTTCAAATTTTAATCCAACGGATCTTAAGGGTTCCTATTTCCTACTCTAAGGATGGTTCTTACCGGATCCTGACCCTATATATATATATATATATATATATATATATATATATATATATATATATATATATATATATATCCAAAAGGTAATACAATGTACCGCTGAGTACAAACAAAACCACATTGTACAACAAAAAGGTCTCATAACCCCGATAACGCCCCAGTGTACGGAGCCCTCAGCGGATCGCCCACCCTGGATCACTCTGCAGCTCTCCTATCCTGCAAAGTATCTACAACACGGTATAAAACCGTTAGCTAACCATACACATATATAAGAGAAGCAGAGCACAAACACACATCAAATAATACTAAACACGTCAACATGATATCACACATTTACCCGGTTCATTATCTTTATAAAGTCCAGCAATCAACTCGTATATATATATATCCATATAAACATATGTGACACGAGGAATATAATCCTCGCCTCTGGGTCCAATAGCCAGCTGGAATGGTGCCTGGAACACCTCCCCGTGTACCCTAAGGGAATGGAGAGTGCCCGAACCGTTTACCAGGTCTGACCTGCCTACAGAGAACCTCCTAGACTCCCGGTGGGATGAAAGGGCAAGTTATCACGGCCCTACAATGGGCAAGCAATATACCATAGGTCGGTGACCATCATAATGCATGTTATAAAGCATATAACAAACACCACTCATGCACACATCCTATAAAGGAATGGTAACTAAGTAAGTCCCACGGACTTACCTCAACCTCGTAGTCATCTCAACTGGATCAACCCTCAACTCAGTCCACTCCAAACTGGAGGATAACACGGCCTATACAAGGCATACATATATATCAAACTCCTATCACACAAAGGGTCACACCTAGACCCAAGGGATCTATAAGGATCTTATCCAACTCGTAAACCTCAAAGCCGTAACCGGCATAACTATATCATACTCAACAACATCCGCTACCTAGCATGCTACTACCGCTCATACTAGGAAAGGAAAGGAACTACCTAACTATGGGTAGTCTCGGGACAAGACGCACCTGCGTGATCAAAGGACGCAGGGGCGGAGCAAGCAACCCGCAGGCGCGGCGGAACTAAGCCGCGGGCGCGGTGACAAGGCTGCAGGCAAACAAAGGCACGGCACAGGCGCTGGCGCGGGCGCTGCGGCACGGCTTCCGCAGGGGCGGCGGCTTCCAGGCGCGGGGGGGGGGGGGGGGGGGGGGGGGGGGGGGCGACAGTGCAGAACGTAGCCCCGCGAGTCTTCTTTCACTCTTCACGTGATCAATTCACGTCTTCTCTCATCCAAAGTCACACACATGCATAAACATACACATTCCAACATCACCCTATTATTAACACATCTGATCCTAAGCTAAGGAAGGAAGAAACAAAGGAAGAAGGAAGAGAAGAAGGAGAAGAAGACTTACCACTGTTGTGGCCTAACTAGGGACTGCTCACCACTAGCACCTCAGCTGGCTTCCTAGCTCAATCATGCACATAGCTCATCAACAACCACAAAACCACACAACTGTAACGCCCCAGATTTAGAACCCGAGGTGTCACTAGGATGTGGGTCACACAGTGGGTCCACCAGATTTAGTCTCACAACAATCTCACTATAAGACCTTCCAACAAGAGCACGACGAAATAGAAAAAATATATCCGACCTTTAATTACGAAATTGTTTAAATAAGATAAACTTGAAACCATGCAAAACTAAAAGATAAAACCCGGACAACCTTCAACGACATAAACCATCAACACAACCAAACCCATGATCCAACAACCTTCCCAAAACCTAAGGCACACATGAGTCCGGTTGCACATCATCTCCCCAAATTGTAGTATTCCATGCAAGTATAGTACCCGAATAAGTCCTAAAACACAAATAATAAAACCATTAGCTAACGTTCCAAGAATGGAGTCTAAGCTCCGGAATCAGATTAAACCCGTACGTATCATGTAAGGGACACAAAGATCAAGTTATCCAATATAACATAAAATATAAGTATATAATTTGAGAGTATGAACCAAAGTGAGAAACACCAAACGAAAGAATAGACAAACTAGGCAAGAGCAAAACCTTAATAATATTTATACATATAAAACTTCAATCTATATCTAAAGAAAAGAAAACAAGGTATACTATTTCTTATCCTTACCCTAGCATTAAACCTATACATCAACATCTCTCATCACCCTTGACTATTATTATCGCAACTCATAGACAACAACCAACCTTTCTTTGCACTCATCATTGCCCTACTTTTTGTCCATACAAAATACAACATATCTCATCACTGTCAATCAAACAACATTCGGTTTCTTGAGGCGTAACTGTCAGTGCATAACATAACCAATTAGCCTCGTCCAATATATCATGTAACCATCTGTCGCAATCCAGCATCATGAGGTGTAACTGTCAGTGCGTAACATAACCAATTACCCTCTAGGCATAACTGTCAGTGCGTAACATAACCAATTAGCCTCGTCCAATATATCATGTAACCATCTGTCGCAATCCAGCATCATGAGGTGTAACTGTCGGTGCGTAACATAACCAATTACCCTCTAGGCGTAACTGTCAATGTGTAACATAACCAATTACCCTATTCTCAACACAACTCACAATAACAGTCACTACTCGGTCTGTCACAATCTCAATCATAACCCAGTCTGTCAGAAATATCAATCAACACTTTACCCGTTCTAATATCAACTATAACCATATCCATTGCAGTCTCATCCATAATTCTATCTATCAGATACTCACTCTTGTCAACGCATCACAACCATAACTCTCAACTACTCACACTAACAACAAGTACTATCTAACTCCCTAAAGGTAATAATTCACACACAAATTATAATAAACATTTACAATATTAAAGATAGATTATAAAAATAAAATAAGTCCTACTCACAATTAACGACAAACTTAACCTGAAACAGAACGGCGGCTAAGTAAGTCGGTATGACTTACCTCAAAAAGATGAACGCAATAACCACCAAAACAAAACCAAGCAATCGAGCACGTCTCAAGTCAACCAATGTAGGATCTTGTGTATCGAAGTCGAAACGGACTAACTTCTCATCCAAACGTACCTCCAAGAACCTAAACAAGTCATTTATACAAGTTTAACTCCATTTGTGTAAACTTGGCCCATAATTTATAATTATAAATATTTGGGACATTTTCTATAATTATAAATTTAGGTCATATTCTGTAATTATTCAAAACATGGCATTTTTGTGAATTTCCAAAAGTTTGGGTCATTCCTGTAAATATAAACCTGGGCAGTTTTGTGTAATTATTCATTTCGGGGCGACTTTGCAAAAACCAGAAATATGGGTCATAAACGCAAATAAGAAGTATGGGTACAGTTTTGTAATTATACCCAAATTCGGTCAAACCCCTCTTTGACCCGGATCTAGGGTTTCCTTGGGATCTCGACGGCGGCAGCTCTGGTTCTCCTCGGATCTCGGTGGAGCTCGGCGTAGGTAGATGGCAGCAGCAGCGTCGGGTTTCGTCTCCGGCAAGGGAGGCGGCAGAGGGGAGTCCCTGGCGGCGAGAGAGGTGGCGAGCGGCAGGCGACAGGTCCCGCTTCTTCTCCGGCAGCAACGAGAACGAAGAAGGAAGACGACCTTCGATCCTGGCAATGGAGCTCGCTGCGTGCGCAGGGGAGAAGACGCCGCGGTTGGGTCCGGTGGTGAGATGTAGACGGCGGATCCGGGCAGATCTGGGCAGGCTCGCGACGGTTGCGAAGTAAGGCGGCCGTCCGTGGTTCCTGGAGTTCGGTCGGGCTCTGATGCCAGCGACCACTCCTGGCTTCCGGTCGGCAACAGTACCACGACGGGTCTAGGCTCTTTGTTCCAGCAATAGAACCGGCCTCTAGGCAAGGGCGGCTGCAATGGCAAGAGGATGGCGTGGTTCGATCCGGCGGGGCTCGTGCAGCGATGGCAGGCGACGAGGGCGGCAAGGCAGCGTGCTGGTGGCCGGAATTTGGACGGTCAACGGAAAACAAGGTAAGGGTTAAGGGTTTGGTGGTAGGGTAGAAGATGATGAATTAGTAATTTATCGGGAAAAATGTTACGATTTCTAACTAGCTATCTAAACTTTACGAGTCAATTCAAATCTCGATTTAATTTATTTATTAATTTATGTATTACCTTATTTATTTTTATTTTTCATCAAATAACTTGATCTCGATAAATTAAGAATCCGAAATAATCCAAATTTAATTCGACTGTGAAAATTATGAAACTCGGGTATTACATAAACACTCTTCCAACTCAAAGGAAAACCAAAATCAAGCTCAAGAAGGATGAAGGAGAAGCAAGAAGGACGTGAAGGCTGGATTAGAAATGTGATGAAACCCTTGCTCAGCAAGGTAAAACGGAAGAAGTAAGGAAAGGTAAAGCACGGGTCAAAGGAGTCAACAAAACCGGCTACAGCCGCCGGAAACTGCAAGGGCGGGTTTTCTGGCCGCAGAGGCGGCCTTACAGACCCGCGGGGGCGGCTAAGGTCAAAAACGGCTCCAAAGGCTAAGGCTCTCACACTAGTGCTAGTGGCTTTAAATACTACTTGGTTGTGTGGAAGTATAATTAAATTGGATACCTATATGCCATCATTTTGCACTTTCACTCTTATGTACATAATTCCAAGGAAGATAAAATGTTTTCAATGTGACATAAGTGGAGAATTTGATAATTAAAATGTTATAGTTTCTGCCAAAAATAAGGTTTGGTTACCCGTTTTTCTTGCCCTCAAACTTCTCGATCCACGAAATGGGTAAGCGGAACACATTTTGCGAACCCTCAACAACAAAACTAGAAGTCTTGTATTTCATGCACACAAGTCTTCCACTTATTGGGTAGAAGTTCTCAACTTGGCTTATTATGTCCATAAAATATTCCTTCCTAAGCCAATCCATCACCTTTTTCAAAAAATACCAACTTATGACCACTTACGTGTTTTTGGGTTTTGGGTGCTTATGCTTTTCTAATCTTTTTGCCAAAACACAACACAAGCATACCATCCGGGATTGGTCTCGTCCCACCCCGATCCGAACTTGGAATAGGTCCGGCGGGATTCAATCTAAAAACTACAAGGCTTGTCCCTATCTTTCATGTCCCATGTATTATAACTAGGATGGGACGTGGGATGACTTCAATCCTGTCCCATTCCGTCTCGTCACGTACCCAATCCTAAGTTATTATATCTAACCACAACCTAATCTAACCAAATACAACAAAAAATGATAAAATAATTGAATAAACAAAAACCGTTTTGTAAAAATTGAAATTCGATAAAAAAAAACCTCGAGTACATCCAAAGCGCGTTTCTCATACGGTTGTCCTCTACCCTTATTTGGATGCATTGATTTAATTGTGGTTAAAAAAACGTTTTGCTTTTTTCTTTGTCGGTTTGCAAAACAAATATATATGAAGAAGGAAGAAGAAGTCGGTGGCATCCGACGGCAATTCATATAGGGTTTCAACTTCAACGTTGTCAATTTGCGTTGAAGTTGTAACCTTTCAACGTAGTTGGCTTGCATTGAAGCTATTTTTTTCAACACATTTACTCTGGGTTGAAGTTGAATGTCTCAACATAGTCACTCAACATTGATCTGCGTAGTTTGTAAAATGAAAGTCTTGCTAATAGTAAAACCCTAGAAGATACGAGAAACCTTGTTAATTTGTTTGTATAATGTAACACTAGTAAGCTTTTAAATTTGTTTGGATGAAGGGGAGTTTCAAGTAACAGAGTATTTACGACTTCATCTTGCTAACCGTGATTTAATCAAATGAATATGAATACATTTTGGTTAAAAGAAAGGGATAATTACCAGAAACCACCCGTTAAATAGGGTCATTTGCAACTAATCACCCGCTATTTAATTATTTATCGGAAACCACCCTTAACAATCCCTCCACCAACAAAACAACACCTCCTTCCCATTTCCGTCAAAATTTTCATCAATGAGACCCATTTTTCAATATTTTGATATTTTTCACTTTAAACCATGAACCCACTAAAATAAACCGAAACTAAATTGAACCCCATCGGGTATTTTAAAAATGAACCCTCAATCCATCTTCAACCTTTCTTAGTTCAATTTCAGTAAACAATGAGAATGACATACAAATTTTAAAGTCACATTGGTCTTAATTGCCGATTTCAACACATTGGTTGAAGAAGAAGAGAACGAATGGTTGCTTCATCCTTTGTTCTCATTCAATTTTTGTTGTACCATATTTTTGTCTACATTTCACAAACCTCTCACATTGGAAGCAAAACAAAGCTCCGGAGGTGAGTTTCAACCTACTCCATGAAAACCTCTTACAAGAAAAAGTCTTAAAGTCTAACTAAAGATTCATGTCATTTTACAACCCAAAAAGAAAGTGTTAACACACTTTCCCATCTGAATATCTCAATCGCATAAACCTAAACTCACACAATCACAAAACAACAAAAGGTAGAGATCGTTGGGATTCAAAAATTAGATATTTCGAATAGAACAAATTTGTAAAGGTAAAACCCCCATAATACTAGCAATTACAAAACTTAAAAAACTATAGAAGACTACGACAAACAAAAGAACACAAAATCATATCCCGAGAGATAAAAGGTAGCGTTGTAATATGAGACGAGTAACTCGGGTTCGGCTCGCCAAAATCTCGTATTCGGCTCTTTCATATTTATAAACGAGTCAAAACGAGCTCGATATTGGGCTCATCTCGAGCCCGATCCAAATATGAGCAGCTCGTATAAGCTCGTCTAAATTACTTTTTAAAAAAATACCGATTTCCCCTAAATGATAATCAGATATTCATATATCAAATTTTGGGTAAGGGGTAAGACCTTGTTTAGTTGTCCATATTAGGAGGTTTTTTAAGATTTGAGATGAGACCCACAATTTGAAAGTTGTGTTTGGGGATTTGAAAATTGCATTAGCGTTTCATCGGAGATTTTCAGAGCATTGTAATCGGGATTTTGAAAACCTTGTGGAAGGAAGTTTTTTGTGGATTTGAAAGTGAATTTGAGATTTCTATTCCTTAGCTGCCCTCATGAAAGACATTCCACAACACATTTGTAAGAGTCTTAGTCTTTGGAGCTTGTTTTGGTCTTAGCCGCCCCCGCGGGTTTAGGGAGCCGCCCCTTCGGTTTCTTGCGGTTGCAGCCAACTTTGTTGACTCTTGACCTGTGCTTTACCCTATTTCATTTCCTTCTTTCTTAGCTTTTCCCTTGGCTTGCTGAGCGAGGGTTCCATCTTCATTTTTTCAGCTTTCTCACGTCCTTCTTCTCTCTTCTCCTTCTCCTTGATCTTGCTTCAGTTTCCTTGGTTTGGAAGAGTTGGTTGTGTGGCTTTGGTGGATGTTGATGTTGATGTGTGGATGTGTATTGCTGAGCTTGGGAGCCAGTTGTTGGTGTTTGTGATCTTTCCTTGCTTAGGCCTTTGCAGTAAAGGTAAGCTCCTTGCTTCTCCTTCCTTTCTTTCTTCCTTGTTTCCTCTTCCCTAGCTTAGGATTAGATGCGTTTGAATGTGTATTGATGTTAGAACGTGTATGTATATGTATGTACTTGGCTATGGAATGGAGAAGACGTGATTTGATCACGTGAAGAGTGGATGAGAAATCGGGAGTCTATGTTCTGCAGCGTCGCCGCCCCTGCGCCTCAGCGTAGCCGCCCCCGCGTGACTTTTTCACCGCACCCGCGCCCGGAAGCCGCCGCCCCTGCGGCCACGGTCACAGCGCCTGCACCCGCGTGCCTTCGCGCCAGTGCCTACTTCCTTTCCACCCCTGCGTCTTTCCTGTCACGCAAGTGCGTCTTGTGCAGGATCTACTAGAGTAGTATGGATCCTTTCTTTTCCTAGTATGAGCGGGTTAGTAGCATGCTAGGTACATATATGAGGATAGAATGAGGATGATCATGATATCGATAGGTGCCGGTTATGGCCTTGAGGTTTATAAGTTGGATATGATCCTTATGGATTCCTTGTGTCTAGGTGTGACCCCTTTGATTGATAGGAGATTTGATATCTCTTTATACCTTGTTATTAGGTAGTGTTGTTCTCTAGTTTGGAGCTGATCAGGTTGAGGTAAGTCCATAGGACTTACTTAGCTGTCATCCTTATATTGGATGTATGTATGAGTGGTGTGTGATATATGCTTGATAGCATGCGTTGTGATGATTACCGATCTATGGTTTATTGACCGCCCATTGTAAGGCTGTGACAGCCCTGCCCTGTCATCCCGCGTGGAGACGGGGAGGTTCTCTGCGGATTGTCCAAATCTAGTACACGGGACGGACACTGTCTCCACTCCCATAGGGTACACGGGGAAGTGATCCCAGATCACCACTCCAGTTGGCATTAGCACCGAGAGGCGAGGGTTATATTCCTCGTGTCACATATATTCATATTTATATATATATACGATTTGAGTGTTGGACGTTATAAAGATAATAAACCGGGTAAATGTGTGATAGCATGATGAAGTGTTTAGTATTCCCTGATGTGTGATTGTGCTTATGCATCTTCTATATATATGTGTATGGTTAGCTAACGGTTTTATACCGTGTTGTAGATCCTTTGCAGGTTAGGAGAGCTGCAGAGTGATCCAGAGTGGGTGATCCGCTGAGAGCTCCGTACACTAGGATACTATCGTGGGATATGGGATCTTTTGTTATGTACAGTTATGTTTTGATTGTACTCAGCGGTACCTTGTATAAACCTTTTGATTTATATATATATAGTTTGATGTTTTGGTTTTAATCTATCTGTGCCTTGTTGTAAAATCCAGTGAACTTGTTGTCAGGCTAGGGTCAGGATCCATTGTGAGTCCTAGCCCAGTAGCGCCTCGAGTCCCACGGATTCGGGGTGTTACAACATTCCTATGTCCATCTTCTCAACAAAAACACAAAAGATATCTCCATTGAAATTTTTTCCTTTGTCCATTGAAATTGTTCCTTCCTTTGTCCATTGAATAGAAATCAAGATCAGGTACTCCATCGAAGAGAAAACCTCAATTGAAGAGAATAATGAAGAGAAGAATTAGGATAGTCTAATCCTAGCACAAACGAGATTGTCAAACGAGTTTTAAAGCGACATAACGCTGAGCTAATTCCAAAATCTTGGATATGTTGTCATCTCTCTACAAATGGACATAACGAATTTGGCTTCTAGTTACAAGTAGAACCATAGATCTGGCGAACTGAAGAAGACAAAGAGGATAGATGTTAACATAGGACTCGCCGTTGGCTTCTAGTTAGGAACAAGAAGAACCCTATACCTCAAATTTCTCCGAGGAGCAGAATTGAGGTCTAAGGGTATTTGTGTCTTTTTCAATTATAAAACACCCATAAATCTCTTTTTACTAAACATGTTACATATTTATCTACAATGTTTTTCTAAAAATCGAATCTACAAAAATATACTCGAAAACCACAACTACGAGACTACGAATCTAATATTACTAAATAGGGCTTAACTCGCGATTTTACGGAGCGACGAAGGAAAGGAAGTCAGATACTCAAATCTAACTAGGTTTTCACATTCGAGACAAAGGGTAACGGGTAGGGTTCTTCTCTAAAACGATGAAGGGCTAGGGTTCTTCTCCAGTGCTTCATCAAACAAAGGACTAGGGTTCCTCCGAGCCTCCAAAGGCGACAAAGGGTAGGGTTCCTCCGAGCCTCCGACGGCAACGTAGGCTTGGGTTCGTCTCGATTTGCGTTCTCACATCTCTGACGGCGACGAACCACTCCATTCTCCTTCTTTACAAATTCATATATTGATATTTTGAATTTTGTTTCTCAGCATTTTGCATTCTCACATCTCCTAGTTGGTGAGTTGCTTAATTTAGGTTGTTGTATGAAATTCTCATCTTTTTCAAACGAGCCCGAGCTCGAACAAGTCGAATGAACTCTAGCTCGAGCTCGAGCTCGGCTCGTCTAAAAACGAGCTAAACGAGATTGAGCTTCAAAAATAGCTCGTTAGTCGAATCCGAGCCTGAACCAAAACTCATAAAAATATTTAGGCTCAGTTCGGCTCATTTGGAAACCAGTCGTGCCTGAACACCCAAGGGTTCGCTCGAGCGGCTCGGATTACAACCCTAATAAAAGACATAAAAGGGACGACAGAAAGAGGAACGTCGCCATCCTTGTCGAGTAGATGAAAAGCCTCCTTGAATCCTGAGTTCTTATTGTGGTCAACTAGTTTGCCATTTTTAATAAGGGGATAAAAGGAGGGAGGGAGGGAGGGAGGGCAAACTTGAGTTGTTTTGTATGTTAGGGGTTGAAAAATTCGACAAGTAAAACTAGAATGTCAAAACAAAGAAAAAAATGGATTCAACAGAAGAGATAAATAAATCCAATTGAAGAGAAGACCAACCTCTTTATATTTCTTCTCCTCTTACAATTATCAAAACAACACCAAATTTTGAGTTGAAATTCGCGGTTTACACTTACAAATTTCATCATTCATGAGTTCCATATGCCTACCTTTTTTAAAATAAGTTTCGACGCTCACTAATATCCGTCAAAACAACACTAAATTTCCGGTTCAAATTTCAAGTTAGATTTCTATATTTAGATAGAGAAAGAAAAATTACCTCTCTAATAAATGTCAAGAACTTAATATGAGATAACTGAACTTCGACTCTCTCTAACTTCCAGCTTCCTACTCTCGATCTTTTCTTCCTTAGCCTTGAAATTAGAGAAAAGATCGTGAAATCGTATATGGAGTTTGAAGATTTTTAATATGAGTTCGTCTCTTTTCTTTGTCTTAAATAAATCCGGTTCGATTTTATATTCGTTTTATTGAACTAAAACATGGTACGGAGAAGAAAAAAAATCATCAATATCTATCTATATACTAAAACAGCCCGTGAACTTACACGTGGCACAGTTTGGTGAATCATTTTACACGTGGCACAATAGGATGAATCCACGTCATAAAATTTACACGTGTCAATTTTTTGTTAATCCAGGTCCTACCATGTTAAAACAATTATTTAAAACATTTGATTTACGAATTTTAACTAATTCATTTTATATACCGAGCCTTCAAATTTTGTTAATATACGTAAAACTTTCTACCAAATATTTTTCACCAAATCTGCCAAACAAATTAATAAGCCATTTTACTAATTTATTTTATATATTATTCTTCATATTTTTTTGTTAATATACGGATAAGTTTTCACAAAATCTTTTTCACCAAATCATTTTGATTCACAAATTTTAATTGATTTATTTTAATCCAGGTCCCACCATGTTAATAAAAATTATTTTAAATATTTAATTTACGAATTTATTTTAAATATTTTATTAACTAATTTATTATTAGTCCCTCATATTATCGATTGACCTTAATATTTTGTCAACTTACATTTTTTAATTGTCAACTGAACTTATATATACTTTCTAAAACTTATAAATTTATTTTAAATTTAATCTTATTTTTCTTAAATATATTTTTCAACTAAACATTGTTTTTTTCACAACTTATGAACTTTATTATTTATTTAAACTTTTAAAGATATTAATATTTTTTATTTATATTTTTAATTTTCATGAACTTTTTTTTTTCTTTTTTCTGAAACTTATAAACTTTTTTTCGTTTAAAATCAGTTTTTTTTAAACGTTTTAAAAAATATTTCTTTATTTTTTAAAAATAAAGAAAACTTAAGAATTAAAAAAATCATTTGATATTGTAATTTTTGACTTAGACATGCTACTTATATTATATAAATCTCTTTCATTTATATTTCAATATATTATTATTTAATATTTTTAATTTAAATTTTATAATTTGTTTTACCCTTCATTTTTTGTTAGTACATGTTTTACACATGACTTCTTATCTATCTTATATAATAAAACAACCCCTGAACTGATATTTGACGTAATTTTGTGCGGTCACCTCTTCAATTTTACAATGTCGTCTATTCGTTAACCCAAATCACATACTCTAACATTTAATTTAATAAACCATAATTCTTTTTTGGATTGATACTAAATTTGGCATTCGAGTGTCTCAAAGGATGTTGTCCCGAAATCCTCTTTCCCGATTGTTATTGTAGAATTTGAATTCTTGCTTGGTTTCCATTCATAATTTGAAAAATAAATTCTTACAACAAGTATCACATAACAATTAAGTCAATTCTCAACATAATGAATTATCAAACATTTGTTTGACACACGATTATCGTCTAACCCATGCAAGGCACGGGTATTACAACTAGTATACTACTAAAGTAGAGAACATCTAAAGGCTGACATCGCGCGTTGTGAATACAGTATTTTGAAATGGAGCTCTCACAATTTTTTGCCAAATATTCCTTTTTAAAATATAAGTATTTAACCCACAAAATCTTTTTTTTTACCTAAAATCAATTAAAACTAAAATCAAGTTCGATTTTTATTTGTTTTTTTTTTAAACTTTTAGATTGTTCTTATAAATCTAATAACTTTCTTTAGATCTACAGTTATATTTTTTATTTTAATTTTTATTTTAATTTTTTTAAAATCTTTAATCTTATTTTAAAATGGAGCTCCCATAATTTTTCGTCAAACATTCTTTTTTAAAATATAAGTATTTAACAACAAATTTTTTTTTACCAAAAATCAATTAAAACTAAAATCAAATTCGATTTTTATTTTTATTTTTTACTTTTAGATTGTTTTTATAAATCTAATAATTTTCTTTAGATCTACGAACGTTATTTTTTTATTTTAATTTTTATTTGAATTTTTTTAAAATCTTCAATCTTATTTTGTTACGTACGATCTATCTTTTTTTAAGCCTAATAATTTATAGTTCGAATTTTTTAATATTTATTAGTTTATTTTAATATCTATTTGAAACGCCCCTAAATTAAGGTGCGTTTTATAAAAATATTTTCCGTTTGTTATTATTATTTTTATACCATAAATTTAAAATTTTTCCGAGTTTATATTTTATTTATAAGTTTAAATAATTATATAAATGTATATATTTATATATTTACCGTAAATTATTTTTACGGAAAAGTTCGGAAAATATTCCGATCCGTAACGTTCGCTACGGATTTATCGAGTTTATTTTTTTAATTTTTTTTTAATTTTTTTTTAATTTTTTTTTAATTTTCCCTTTCCTTTTTCTTTCTCTTCTTCCCCGGGCCCAGCTGGCCACGTTGGCCTCCACCTCCACGCTGGCCTCCACCTGGTGCCACGCTGGTCACTCTCCGGGCCCCACCACGTCAGCCGGACGTCTCTTCTCCCCTTCCTTGTCTTCTTCTGTACCTTTCGGCCTCCTCTTCCACGTGAGCTTGCTGCCCAGCCTAATCTCCTCCTTCACCTAGCCTGAGCACACCTGCACCACCTCCCTCTCATCCTCTCTTCTTCTTCTAGCCTTCTCCCTAGCCCTGCACCTGCAGCCGCTCTACCTCTACACCCGACCCCTCGATCCCTCCTTGCACTCCCCTCTCCGCACTCAACCTCTGCACTCATCTCTCTCACCCGAACACTCCCCACCATGCTCTCTCTCACACCACTCTTTCTCTGTTTCTCAACCTCCCGCCTCGCTCGCCGGAACTGCACTTCATCACATCTCCACCACCCTGTCTCCCTTTCCCTCTCGCTCCACGAATCTCACCGGCACACCACTTCACCTCCCTCTGCTCCTCGATCCTTCTCCTCTTCTGTCGCCGAGAACCGCCCCCATCTCTCCTTCGCTCGTCTCTGTCGCCACCACCAGCGCCTCCCCCTCTCGCCTCCTCGAACCACGGGATAAGCCAGCCTCTTCCTCTACTCCTTTCCCTCTCTGCTCTGGATCAAAGTCACCGGAGACGTCGTCACCGCCACCACTGCCGCCGGGAAAGGACCGCCTCGCTGCTCAAGCACCACTGGAGACGCCAGCTGCCTTCGCCATTGCCGGAGCTCCACACACGCTGGCGCTTTCTCCCTACCGAGCTTCTCCCCAAATTACAGTCGGCCCCCCTGCCTTTAGGTATAATTACGAAAAGTTTTTATTTACAAATTGCCCCATGTTTTATGTTTTGTGTTAAATTGCCCTCTGTTGAATAATTGCAGATTTTAACCCAGGTTTTTATTTACGTAAATGTCCCCAAAGTTTCTGTTTCTGCAAAAATGCCCAGAATATATTATTTACAATTTAGAACCTTGTTTTTAATTACGGGTTTTAACCCATATTATTTATATTGCGTTTTATGACCCAAGTTTAGTCTTTTTAAGCTAAACTTGTTTAGTTACGTTGGTTTAGGTTCGGGAACGCTTTCGGGAAGGGTATAGCTCAAGTCGAAGTTTGACAAACGTCAATCGACTTTCTTTACTGCGACGCTACGTTCTTACTCGACTTTGGATAACGGGCTAAGGACAAACCCTAAGAGAAGTACAACCCAAATACGAGTTGGGGATACGTTGTTTGACGAGTTCTAGTTGGCGTTGTCGTTTTGGCTTAGAGCCGTTATGAGCTTTTATCGAGGCAAGTACTTGTGAGCTTTTGTATATGAGCATGATTACGTTTAAGCCTTCATGATAGTGCATGTATGATTGAGATGTTTATATTATGATCTAGCATGATGAGCATGATTTATGTTTAAGTCTTCATGATATTGCATGTATGATTGGGATGTTTATATTATGATCTAACATGATGAGCATGATTTAAGTTTAAGTGTTCATGATATTGCATGTACGATTGGAATGTTCTACATTATGTGTTGGCATGATGAGCACGATTACGTTTAAGCCTTCATGATATTGCATGTATGGTTGAGATGTCTTAAATTACGCTTTTGTCATTATGAGCATGATAAGTATATAAATATATATGTTGTGATATCTAGAGATGAATGATCTTAGAGTCCATGGGGAATGTGTGATATTACTTTTGAGTTATGGATATAGTATGATTTGAGGAGTCGGTTTAAAAAGCCTCGGGATTACATGATAATTGATTGGGACTAATTAAAGAGGTGTCTATCAAATATATTAGTAAAGGAAACGGTTATGATATTGGGGATTTGAGATGACTCATGGTCTTTGACCTAATCGGCTTTTGCCTTTTATATATGTGAGATGATTTGGTCTATGACCATAGCGGGCAATTGCCCTTGTTTTTCTTATGTGGTCTATGACCATGACGACACTGTTGTCGGTGATACCGTTTTCATGATTCATATTCACTCCTCGGTAAGGGCGGACCAAGATTACCAGTGGTATGCGGTTTGAGCAGGCCGATGGTTGTGCCCGACCTTCGTGGATGGCGAGGATTCACCTGATCCGTGTTTACTATGTCCATCCCGTGGTAGGGGTTTAGGAGGTACCTTCGGGTTCAAGAATAGGCTTGAACTTTAGCTAATTTAGCAAGTAACAAAATGTATTTGAAAACAGTTTTGAAATAAAGAATGCTCGAGCATGTTTTGATATTATGATTTTGGATTATTCGAGTTATGATTTGATAAAGGGGCAAGGATATACCTTGTTACCCCATTTCTGTCGATTGGCCTTGGGATATGTTATACCGGTTGGGTTGGATTATAAGTTATTGAGTTGATTTAGTAGTACTTGACATAGTTTGTGAGATGTTGAGTTGAATTGTGAGATGTTGAGTAGTTGACATAGTTTATGAAATAATGAATTGGACTACGAGTAGTTGACATAGTCTATGACATATTGATTTGGATTAACGAGTATATATATTGAGATGATATTGAGGGAATTATGTTGAAATGGGTTATGAATATTCTTTTGAGATATGTTATCGGTTTGAAACCTTTCAAGTTGACTTGAGATTTCATGACATATTTGAAATGATCTTTTGAGACTTATGACGTTATAGATGCATGTTGTATATTCATATCTCTTGAATATTTGAGCCATGATGATTTTAACTATTCTAAGTATTGATAATTTTGAAGCATGAATGATTGCCATGAATAATGAATAATTGATATGATCTTTTGAGATTGATGTTGATTAAGTTGCATGATGTTATTTTAATTCCTTGAGGAATTCTAAGTTCATGTCATGTCATGTCATATATGCTTATTCTCATATCTTGATCATATATATTACACTGCTTATGTATCGGCTTAGTCTATGAGGAAGACTAACCCCACCACGGTGGGGCTGGTTATGTTTTTGGACATAATCAGGTACATGATCAGTTCAGGAGCATGGATGTCTGGAACCCTAGTGAGAGTTTTGTCGGTTTTGTGGGATGGTTGAATTTTTGCTAGGATTTGTTCCTAAGCTTGTTTTCCACCTTTTGGGTCAGATTGTTTATGAGTCCGGATTGTTGTTGGTTATTACGTTATTGCTTTGTGGGTTTAAACCAGTTGTTGGTTGACGTTTTGGAATGTCTTTGGGAGTTCTATCTTTTGGTAAGTCAAGGCCGCTCATGGTTTACATTTTATTCAGATATGTCTTATTCATTTAGCCTGAGGGAGTCCTTGTACGGGGCTCCTGGCGCTGTGACGCCTATCCCGTTTTGGGAGCGTTACACTATTAGTTTATTGTTTTTTAAGATTACGATTTTTGAATACCTTCACGATCTTATCAATTAAAATTTTCAGCTAGTCAATTTACGACCTTATCGGTATATTTATCTTATTGAGGAAGTTTCATAGATTTCTTTTTCTTCTATATATACGCTCTACAAAATTTCTATCTCATTGCTATATATTTATAATCGAAAATAATTTGAGTACATTCGCTCTTTCTTGCTTACTACTGTGATTTCTGGTACTTATTTTAATTGTGTTGTTGCAAGCTAAGGATGAGATTATCCTTCCATACAAGGCTTCGCTCTTTTTAACAGCCATTGAAGATGTTGATTACAAGGAAGACAATGTTGAGTTAGTTTTTGTTGTCCTCTATCATACTCATTATCAAACATTGATGATGCTAATTACAATAAACATTTACAAGGAAGACAATGTCGAATTTATTGTTAACATTTATATTTTTTATCAATGAAAATCCATGAGTTACAATTGATCATCGTACATTATCTTGTGAAATCTAATTTTAATCAAACTTTTAAAGTTTATCTCTTGCAAATATACACGTTAATTTATAAAATTTTTAGGATACGTAGCAATCGAGTATTTTTAACCTCCTTTTCCTTAACCCCTATTTACCCGCATGACTATTTTGAGGGAACAAATAGTTCCAACCCGAAAACCCACATCACACATATTATTTTTAAAATGATTACAAATTTAATATATAATTAGCTTCTTATGATTTAATTTAATTAAACTAGGTTACAATCGCTTTCTTTATTTTTTTCATTATTTTAATTTATTTTGAACGGCTTGTGTTACAATTTTTATTTAACCGATTATCTATTAATTAAAATTTGTATGATTAAAGGTGAAGTCGTAAGAGATTAACACACCAAATTAGAAATTTATGTTAAACAATTTTTTTTATAATAAAAATATTATTTAATATTACAATAAATTTATGGGTTTAGTTAACTTACTTAATTTTTCTTTTCAAACTAAGCTCACAAACTTTACTATTTTAAATTCGAATTTTATATTAAGAAGATTTTATTTTGATAATTCTAAAACATTTTTCTAGCTCATAAAATTCTATCATTTTTTTCTTCACCAAAAAAATCCTATCATTTTTCAAACTTAGTTATTTTTATTATAAAGACTTTATTACTATATTGTCCTAAACATATGAGTTTAATTATCTATATATTTTTTTAATCATATTTTTTAAGCTTAAAAAATCCCATCATTCTTCAAATTTTTTTTATTTTATAAATATTTTTACTTATTAATATTTCTTTTTAGTGTATATTTATTAAGCTTATTTATTTTGAAGCAATATTTATTAAGCTCATAAAGTCTTACCATTTGCGAATATTTATAAATATTAATTTTAAATTATCATTTTAGGTATATGATTTTAGAAGATTAATTAAATGACTATAAAATAAAAAGGCTTATAAAATTCAATTTATAAGTAATTTACGAGTCATACTTCCACATATGTAGATTCGTTCCAAATTAACCTATTTTACTTTCGTTAGATTTATTACATAATTTTAGGAAATTTGTTCAATTGACCTATTCAAAAAATTTGATATCTTATAATTATTAATTTAATAAAAATTGTTTTTTTTAAATTACCTAATTACTTTTATATTCATCTTTTAAAAAATCACTCACGATTTAAAAGGATTACCGAATTATATAAAAAATTACTCATAATTTAAGTTAATATCAAATTTTACCATATTAATTTATAGTGATTTAAAAATAAAATGTGCAAACACTTACCTAATTAATATTTATATATATTTTTAAATATGAAGATATTATCCTATGTTTTTTATGAAATAAATATAAAATACTTAAATGTATTTAATGTTTATTTATATGAGTATTCAAAAACATAACTTCCGATTTTGTAATCAACTATTAAACTAAATTAAAATATTATTTATTTTAGATAATATCCGCACCTCCTGTGGGAACTAAACTAGTTAAAACATTAAAGTAGGACGGATAATGAAAGGGTTTTATTCATGTCATGCAAATCATGCAGTATATGTGTTTTGCTAATTAGTTAAATAATTGACTTTTATTTGCAAATGATACCATCTAACCGGTGGTTTCGGGCGAAAATAAATTTAAGATTAGGATCTCTGATAAGTGATGATTCAATCCACAGGAAGTAAAAAAACGTGGCGGTGGATGAATGCCGATTTCCACAACCGCCATATCTGTATCTCTCATCCATTATCGTCACCACCACCATGTTCGCATTGGCAGGTCTTGTAACTCCTACTACAGAGCTTCCCTGTGTTCATCATCATTATCATCTCGATTGCGATGCTTAGCAACTGCTTCGGATGGCGAAAGAGAAGAATCTCGGTGGATTCGGGAGGAACAAAGATGGCTCCGAGAAGAGCAGCGCTGGCTCCGCGAAGAGTCCCGGTGGATTTCCGAGCGAGAATCTCTCTTGAACGAAATCTCCATTCTCAGGCTTAGGCTTCAACAGTTGGATTCAGACCTGAAGCACAACGATTCTCTTTCTGATTTCTCCTCCCAGAGTTCATCACTTCCGCAAACCACTTTTTCTCTCCCGAGTCCTCAATCTGATCCTTTCGTGCTTCCTCCTCCTACACAAGTCGCAGAGCAGAATGATCTGATGATAAAGGAGGTGATCGTGGACGATGACCTAAGCAAGCAGGCGAAGGCTACGAATCCGAAGAGAAATACTTTAAGGTTCGGATGTGAGGGCGAAGAAGTTCGAGAGATGCAGGTTCGAGCAATTTCTCATTGTGTTCGTTGATCGAATGTATTCGGTCATATGGTTTATGACGAAGAGTTGCAAAAATTTAGCCATTTCTCTATTGCAGGAAGCTTTGCTAAAATTAGGATTTTATTCAGGTGAGGAAGAAATGGAGTTTTCCACTTTCTCCACCAGAACACATCGCGCTGTCAAAACATGGCAAGTATGTTGCTAATCTTCGTCTCTTCATCTGAGAGTACTAGTGAACTATTGAGCTTTCCATATTTAACCGATAAATACTACGTTACACTGTTGGATAAATTTGGTATAGGCTACTCTAGGAGCTCCAGAAGATGGGATCATGAGTGAGCAGCTCTTGAAGAGACTATATATGTCACTGCAAACTGACATTCCTGGTTCATTGGTAAGACTAGATCATTTATGCTTAATTCTACTGCTTAACACAATGCTTCTAGAATTACTTCTAAATATGAATGTATATTCAAGGTTAATTTTCTTAGGTTTATCAGGACAGGATGTTTATTTGGTTCCATTATTTAATTTCTGATGGAAGTGACTCAGTTTTACTAAACTCGACCAAATCTTTGTTTAGGGCATTGAAAATGGTCCTGCCGTGAAATCTATGACTGCAGGAGCTGAGAAACAGCAGACAGTTGTTGAGAAAGGAGTGAATGAAACAGAAGTATTTCAACATAGAGTATTTCTTCTTGGAGAGAACCGGTGGGAGGAGCCATCTAGGCTCGTTGGAAATGTCAAACAAGTCGGCAGTCCAGATGTCCAAGATTCAATAAGAAAATGCCTTGCTTGTCGAGGGGAGGGTCGATTAATGTGCACAGGTTTGTACCTATCCATTCCAACATTCATTACTTCTTATGATTGCATTGATGTCTTTTTTATCCCCATTCTTTTTCTTGGTGACTTTATGTGATAAATTTTTGGCGAATAACAATCGCAGAATGTGATGGAACTGGAGAGCCTAATATCGAACCACAGGTGACGAGATCTTCTTTGATCATCAATTGGCATTATTGTAATCGGAACTGAATCTCGAATTTTGAACCTGTGACTGATGCAGTTCTCAGAGTGGGTGGACGAAGGAACAAAATGCCCTTACTGTGAAGGACTAGGCTACACTGCTTGTGATCTTTGTATAGGAAAATCACCCGTCTAGGTTTGGGTTAGGTCGTTCACTAAGTTCTTCATATACCGCTGTGTCTTCCAATACTTCCCGTCCAACCAATACGAAGCTTATAAGAAATGTTGGCTTCGAGGCAAAGGTATGTAAGTGTTACTTGTTGTCAGTGAATATAAAAGCAAGAATCTTATGACAAATTGCTTCCCACTGACATCTTCCAAGCAATCTACGTTTGCATTTATCACAAAAGACAATTTATTAACCATCACATAACAAAATAGCTGCAGCTGACTAACGTCTTATCAAAACCAAAACCCAAAAACAATACCAAAAGTTTAATGCATTTAAGGGTTACTAGCGGCTGTAGACTATAAAAAACTGAACAGAAATGAACATATTTTGTTGGTATCATCTATGCTTAGTTCTCAAAGAATGTCTTCAAAGGCTTGTTCTGGCTTTGTTAGCAGGAGGGACACGCCTTGTAACTGAACGCATTGTCACAAATTCTTCAGCTGCTGAGGGATGTATTCCCACCTGAAAAACATTGGCAAAATATTACTTTTAGCAGACGCAAATCCGCTCTAAACAAAGTATTATCCTCCATAGAAACTAAATCCAAGTTCATCAAACATTGCTCTTATAATCTTATATAAAGAAAATAGAGGAAACTACATTTGGAACCTCTTAAAAGTGGCTTTCAAGAGAGAGAATAATGAATGTATCATTTGTGAAAATTTCATCTACACTTCTAGTAGATTACTAGACTATAAGTGGTACTACAAAAGAAAGGTCAGTTTCGGGCAGGGCTAGTTCAATTTTGGTTTATTTTTAAATCCCTTCATTGTCAGGTTTTGAGCACCTACAGGTAGTTCAGTTTTGTAACCGGCTTAATTTGAATTTCAAATGATTTGGACTTCAGATATTGTTCATATCACAAATTCGCTCTGGAGTTTTGAGTGAGTAATCCACTACTTACCGTACTGTCAAACTGTGCCTTGGTAGCTCCACACTTCAATCCTATAGCAATACCCTTCATTAAGCAAACAAAGTTAGCTTTTTTCCTACTGTGCTGTAAGTAATTAAACTCGAAAAGCAGAGTTACATTTCATTATTGGTTTTTTAATAATATTATTTTGATTAGTTTCTCCAGTAATGGAAAACAACTCTTCTATCATCAAATATTAAAAAAAGCAACTTCACCACAGAAAAAGTATCATAAGCACCTCTTTGATTATTACCAAGTAAAAATTTAGATGTACCTGCATAATTTCAGGGGCATCTGGTCCACACATGGATGCTCCAATAACTTTATCAGTCTCTGCATCTACAAGAAGCTTCATAACAGACTTCTCTTGCCGCCTGCAAATAATCAAATTATAAGAACTTTCACCGGAAGTGTATACCTTGTATGCTGCAAGAGAAACACTGATCCGCGTATCGAGCAGAAGAACGATATGAATTAGGATTTATGTCTTCAGCACATTTTTGTCGCATAATATTTTCTACTAAATTAATAGCGTGATGCCAATGACACACAACATGCAAGAATACAAGTTCTGGGACGAAAATGTTTCACATCTTTAGCATATCAACCATCAATTTCTTTCCATTATGTACATGATGACAGATAAAACCGCATCACGAAATTATAAGCTATACCCTGAGATTGTGTTCTTCATAGGGTTGAATGTTGATGTGAAAACCAGGGTTTCACCATTTGCTTGGGCTACAGCTTGTTCTTCATTAAGACCCACGACAGAAAGAGGTGGTATGCTACAAGAAGATAAACACAAATCATACGAGAAATATGTTAGTTGGTTTTTGCAGGATAAAATTCTTAGAGGTGAAGAAAGAATCATCACTATATAGGACATGACTTCGCTTGGCTCCATTCTGTTTTTTAGTTGAGCAATTGGATATCAGTTTCCTATTTGTTTGGCTTATACAATGCTACTGTAGATATATCAGACTTGAGGCAAGAAATAAAATACAACAAGAAAATGGTCAGAGAATCCATTTCAACTTTGCACGTTGAGTTGCATGTTATGAATCAAGTACTATCTCGCTTTTACAAGGGATGCCAACTAGAAGGTGTGTGAAAGGGACAACAGATTGTTGGTCCAATATTCGTGAGAAGGATAGTTGGGTTCATTGGAGCTATACATGGCTCATTTGAATGTGCCATGGTCATATTAAAAAGATGATAGCATTGTTTCAGGTTATTACATTGATGTGTTACAATGTTATTGAATTTCGAGCCCTCTTTCTTTTTATTCTCTCCTGATACAATAATACCATAAATAAGCAAAACTGCAAAACTGAAAGATAATTACCTAAATACAGCACAGGGTATATGACCGTAGTCGGGCTTGGAAGGCTGGCCTCCGAAGACAGTTTTCTGCATGGCAAAGCAGAATAAATGAACTGTTTGATAGAAGAACATTAAAGTGTTATTTAGCCTTGTAGAATTTGCAGAAATAAGCAAAAGCATAAAAAAAAATTGAAGCATACTGCAAAGCAAGTTCCTTCCATCAAGGCCACAGGAGTGAGGTTCATCCTGTTTGTCACGTCACCTATAGCCCAGATACTAGAAACACTGGTGCGTGAGTACTCGTCAACCTACAACAGAAGAAAGCCCAGCAACTTGGTGAGAAATTTGTCTACAGTCTCTGTTCGTAGGAAACTCTCACTATGGACAAGATTAAAGTAACTCATATAGTCATATATGCACAAAAATAGAGGTTCAGATATTAAAATAGAGGTTTTACCTTCACAGCTCCACTCCCATCCAGGGTAACACCTACGGCTTCCAGATTTAGCCTTCTTGAATTAGGAAGACGTCCTAATAGGAAACAGAAAGGAGCAACCATGTGAAAAATGCATACAAACAAATATCTAATTATTTCTCTTTTCTTTGTCTTGCCCCTATCAAGGATTTCTCATATTTGAGCTTTAGACTATGTTTGTCATGAAGTTTAAGCTCATTAGAGGACACTAAACCTTACATTTCAACTTTTCACCAAACAACGTATGATATCTAACTTATTTCCTACTTTCTTGAAAACGTGGTTGTGTCATATAGAAAAAAAACTTAACGGTACACCCAAAATTCCTCATGTTCAAATGAACAACTTCATCAATTCATGAATAAGCAACTGTAATTACCTGTAGCAAACAGTACGACATCTGCCACCAATTCTTCTCCGTGATCAGTGGAAACTTTTATGCCTCCATCAGTTTTTACCAGCTGGTAAGAGAACCAAACGATAATTAGTCATACCAAATCCTAATAATATTTCAAAATAAGAAAGCGAAGGGCTCATATAATCCTCTTAGGCAAAGTTACCTCTGTTAAAGTTTTATTTGGATGCAAATTGATACCCCTGCCTTCTAAATTTTTAGCAACAACTGCTCTCATTTCGTCATCAAAGCCTCTGAAATTAGAGAACAATAATTGCATGAAACATCAACACCAATACTCATATTGTTAGCATTCGAACTTGATGCATTCAAAGCAGCAAACAACTCAGGTGAATAGAAATAATATTGCTAGTTAATTGTACTAGTTTCACATGTTTACATACAAAACATGTAAAAACTAATATTTTCCACAAAACATGGAAAAACTAATATTGGTATTCAGACTAGTTAATCGTACTAGTCTGAATACCTCAGTGCAAAACCTGAAGATAGATAAGTTTTTCAAACTGTTCTGCATCAGTTTACTTTGATCACTCTTCATCCAGCACTAGAGTGTTTCTACCGCCATCGATCTGGTTCAACAGAAGTTATCATGGCACACACTTCCACCTCACATTCACCTTCTCTCTCCATAGTTTGAATCAGGAAAAATGCAAATTTCTTATATTATAAGGGTTCTGTTTCAGACTTTCAGTATCACCTTATCTTATCAACTATCTATAAACTATATCAGTTTCTAGATCATAAGTGAGGAGTACCTTAGGTATCACTCAAACCAGAAAGTTATTTATTTCGGAGCATTTTGGACTTTTCACTGAAGAACTTAACCGAAACTTGATTTCAAACATAGACTACAAAACCATTCTCTTGCTAGCTGCTAGACATCTGACTAAACAAACCACTATGGAACATATCTTTTTCAAACTGAGGCTGATTTGGGCAAGTCAAATTACATATTGTATATATTATAAGACATATGGTACCATTTTATAGTATGACTTAGTTTGCTAGTGAATATATAGAGACACTGAATTTAAATTAAGGAAAATCCATATACCTTAGAGGAAGTTCCTTCCTGAAGAAAAGGTCCACAGTAGCACCCATTCCACGCCATATTGAAGCAAATTCAACTGCGATGTACCTGAATTGTGAGATGCAAGATCTCTATTAAAGGCGATAAACCATATTCATAGGCGCCCAAGCCTAAACAGCATCATAATATAGATCATACCCTCCCCCGAGAATCACAACACGGTTAGGGAACTCCTCGAGACTCAAAGCCTCATCAGAAGTAATTGCAAGTTCCTGAATGTATACAAAACAGCAAATTATGCATCCACTTATCAAGTAATCGCAAAAATGTAGCTTAAAGAAAAACTCAATTCATTAGAGGGGTGGCATCCACTATGAATAGAGCAATAAACTAAAGGATATATTCATGTTGCATAAATAAAAAAGGCTTGAAACTCTACAGCTTCTCCAATTTGGCAGCGAATTTTCTTAAACATTATTACATAACTGACATTTCATATACCATGATCATTGTGATTTGGAAATAAGGTTAAAAGATGACTGCATGCAATTACCTATCTTCAGGAAACAACTGATACATCTGCAGAGTGCAGACAAGTAGCAGGACAACTCTGTTATACAAATTTCTAATTAACATGCGCCCTGCACATGGACTGTTCTCCTATGACTACGGTGATTAGAAAATATTTGGCTTTCTCGAACCCGAAGGTGTTAAAGAGGTTGGACATCCCACAAGAATCGAGTAGACGATTGGTAAAGTCCAGCCTAGTAGGCCAAATCTCCGGTAATGAACACAAGATCAGTACTAGGACCTACTTGCATTCATTTGGACGGTATATATGAGGTTATTCCCTGTAAAACTAATGTCCATGGCCTTTTCTGGATCCAAGGATAGGAAGAACTTAAAGGATTAGATGGATAGCTGAACTCATCTAAGTGAGACAGGGACAAAACAAAGATCAGAAATCATCACTCTGCAGGCTAATCAGCTCAGACTCCGGTCACATTTATCAAAAAAAAAAAAGGTTCAAATGTAGGAAATATTAGTTTATTAAACATAGAGAAAATAGTGGGGCCATTTTATATTAGAAAGTGCTTCAATTATTGTTTTTGGCATCTCAATTACAAGCCTTAACGCATTGTGGCTTCTTTAACAAAGTACAGGGGAAAGCATAAAAACTGAAAACAAAGTTCATAATAAAGTAATTGCCAAAAAAACCACCACAGCATCATTACACAACCAAGAAACAAAGAGAAGTTCATGTTTACGTCATCAGAAATGAGGAAGAAACAATACACTGTTACCTATATGGGTATATCTAAATGAAAGACTTCTAGAAGTTTCAAGGCTGAGCTAGAATAGCATGAAATAGATTCAATTGCTTGGATACGAGGGAATTTTGGTAGAGTAGCAGTGAGAGATTTTAGGATTAGCAAGTAAAAATTATAAGAGGCAAAGTGCTACTGGGATCATCCATCAACTATCTTTCTCAAAGGCTAAGCCCGAGGGCGATTAGGATGTCCTTCTGGTTTGCGGATGGTAAGGTCCAGAGATACAGTAGTCTACAGCTCTGGTTTACCTTTGCTATGCCTCTTATTTCTTTTTGGCATTTTCATGCATTACATCTCCTCACTCTATCAGGCACAGACACAATAGACTGCAGTTATATTGAAAACTAATTTACCTTTCCCGGAATATTTGGTCGTTGAGCTCTACTTCCAGTTGCAATTAGTATGTCTTTAGCCGTATACGACACCTTAGTACCATCTAACTGTGTCACCTCAACTTCATTAGGACCAACTATTTTCCCCTCTCCTTCAAATAATTTTACTCCAGCACCTGACAGTAACCGCTTGTAAATACCATTTAATCTGAGTATTTCTTCTGTCTGCATTATATATACACAAAATAATGAGTGAAAAGGATAGGATACGTTATTCCAAAACACTCACTAACTTATGTAGGGAGTACTAAATAGAATAAATGCAAAGAACATGATTTGTTATGAAATATAACACATTGTGAGGGATTTAGAAGCCAGCCTTATCAAATATATTATTTGTCACAAATTCCCAGCATAGAGGCAAAACTAAAATCTGGTTACAACTAACCACTTGGGTGAACCACTTGGGTGATAATTAAAGGACTCGATCTGTTCAATTCTATGATTTGTGAATTCTATAAACCATGAAGCATAAGAAAAAAACAGCAAACCTTTTTTTGTAGAAGGGTTTTCCAGTTGAAGTCAACTTTCTCATTCAACTCCCATCCGTAGTTCCTAGCATCCTGCAAAATCACAAAATATAAGCATCAAATTAACGTGCAATACCATATCAAGGTGCTTCCCAAACTTGAATAGCAAAACTGAATAGAAAACTTTCAAGTGAAATGGTGAAGGCAACAGTATTTGTTGCTTGAAATCAGACGATTTAATATTTCTCGATTACCTCAATCCATTTTGAAATGGGTTATTTAAACGCAACAAACAAAGACTTTGAGTAATACCTGAAGTTCACCACCAAAAGCTGCTCCATAAACCAAAATCTTTTTGGGAACACAGCCTCGAATAACACATCTGGAAACAAATGAAAAAAGGTTAGGACACAAAATCCAAAATAATTCTTTTTAGACAAATCAAGGTAAAAAGTAACCAGCGAGGGATCTGAAAAATTACGTTCCGCCAACTCCTCCAATAACTTCTGAGCTGATTGGATTAAATGGGAGCTCGCAGACTCCGACCTATCACGTTATTAAATTTGGTCAACAATAGATCATATATACATCACAGGAAAGGCATAGTAGTATAATACAAGGGGGAAATGGCAGTTGTCACTTGTCTGGTTTAGCTACTAGCAAACAAAGAAACAAGTGTGGAATTCTTCTTAGGCTGCGTTGGGTAGTTTAATGGTTGAACGGATGAAAATAATGAAAATATGTTTTTTTTTTTCTTCAACCTCTACGATTATGGGAACCTTTTTTCAACTTCAACCCAATGGCAACCGAACGGACCAAAGCTAGTATATCATGAAACTCGCAATTTAGATTTAGCTGATGATTATTCTTGGTAACAACATGATAACATATTAACAACAGCGCAACAGAGAGGACAAAGTGTATCGAAACCGTACGGAAAGAGGCTAGGGTTTTGAAAAAGGATATATGAACCTTAGCGCCGAAGTTGGCGGAGAAGCGAGCAGCACGAACGCCACCGCTTCCGGCGCCGATGACGAACAAATCAAAATCAAAGTCGGAGTGAGCGTTATCATTCGCCTGATCCTGATTTGTTTCACCGTCGATTAGCATCTTCCTGGACGTCATCTCTTACCGAATACGAAACACCTATCACCTCATTCATCAATCATCGTAAGAGGAAACGAAAACAGTAATACAATGATGACTTGAAAGAACAGTTTTTGAAATCGTAGCGATCTGGATAAGGAGGACGATGATTGAAAGTGAAAATCGAAGTGCTTGACGGAGAAAAAGAATTCACAAACAATGAGTTTCCAAATCGATCGGATGTCCGGAAGGAGATCACAAGCAAGCGCAAGGTTTAATATGAGACGAAAAGAGAGAACTGGCGGGCGCGTATTCTATGTCAGACGGGTCAAACAAAAAAACGGAAACGGATATTGTAATTATTATTTAATACTTCTTTTGGGTCCATACTTAATATTTTGATACATATCGTCATCATAAATTAATTTCTTATGTAAGACATTTCTACCAAAACTAAGTTTAAAAATATGTTATAATTTGTATGATAATTAGAATACGTATTTTTAAAACTCTTATTATTACATTATCAACAAATTTAATTTTTAAAACGTTGTTTACAACTTTGTAATAATCTCATAAACCGAACCGCCAAAAGGTTGTGATTTATTTGCCTTTTTTTTGAAGCCTTGTTGAATAATATTTGTGACGTAAGCGCTGGCGCTGCTTGTCGTATCTTTGGTTCACACTTGTGAGTCGCTCTCAAAATGTACCTGGACAAAGGAAAAGGAATTGCATGGTGTACATATGGACATGTATGCTTTGATTTCGTCTTCTATTATTTTCTTTCTTTATACGGATCATGTTCATTCCTTTTAAGTTCTAATTCACTTTTCCATGTTCCCACTGGTATTGGATAATCGAGAAAAAAAATTATTGTTTGGTTATTCAATTCTTAGGACCGTTTGTATTCGAGAATGTTAAGTAAAACGCCTACTATATTTTCATTTTTTTTTCAAAAAATACGATCTCACAAAAATTCTATGATAAAATAAATAAGATCTGATTCTAATAGATATTGTTGCTGCAGTGCAACATTACGTCTGAATCAATTCACGTCATTTAATGTATTATGAGAGTGTAGTAATATTTTTGAAATTATAGAAAGTTCATGCAGTAAATTTATACTTTTTAAAAAAGGGAGACGCGGTGATAATTTTATAATCTGAATGAGAAAATTTTAATAGTTATTATTTTAGTTTATGAGTTTAGCTCAATTTGTTCAAAAAGTATACACTATTAGTTTTGATATTTTATGTAGTTAGTTCATGTATTATTTGTTAATTTGATAGTTATGTTTTTATGCATTTTTTACTTGTACATGTTTGAACTAATAAAACAAAACTAACATTACACAATATTATAATTAGTGATACTCAAATTTTGAACTAATATTATAAAAGTTCATAAATTTAGTTCATTTCGTTCAAAAGTATATTTCAGTTCCGATATGTTTAATACGAAGTAATTAGTTCACATATTACTTTGTTAATTTTGTAGTTATGTTTTTAGGCACTTTGTTACTCGTACATGTTTGAACTAATAAATAATAAAGCATAATGTTTGAACTAATACTGTACGTTTTCCAAATTAATGATACCTGAATTTTGAACTAATATTATAAACAATTTGAACTATTTGGACTAAATTAACAAAAAATAAGAACTATTTGAACAAACTGTTTGAACTAATTGAAAAAAATACAAACTATTAGAACAAACAGTTTAAACTAATAGAAGGAAGGGTAAAAAAATTGGAATAAAAAAGTTTGAACTAATATTATAAACAATTTGAACAAGGTGTTACAAATTAAGAACTATTAGAGCAAACAGTTTGAACTAACTGAACAAAAATATGAACCATTAGAATAAACAATTTGAACTAAGAGAATAAAGGGAAAAACTGGAATAATAAAAATTCAAAATTCTATACTATTAATTTAAAAATGTTTGAATGAAAATGTATAAAAATTTTAAACAAAAGAAGAGTTAAATAAACAAGAATTCTAGAACAAACAGTTTGAACTAATTGAACAAAAATATGAACCATTAGAACAAACGGTCTATATATTCTACTAAAGCGGTATGTGCTAATGCTGACGTGACACATTGTGGAACCAAGATTTCGAAATTGAGTTTTCACAATTAACGTCATGAAATCTTGGTTCTACAACGTGCCAAAAGTTCAAAACTTGATTTTTTTAAATGATTTTGTTATAAATTTTTTAAAGATTATTTTTTGGAACAATTTTCCTTAATTTTTTTTGATGGATTATATTCAAAATCTATTTACGTTTAATATTTTCAGGGATTTTTAATGCCAGATCGATTATCAAGTAAGACTGATGGTTTGAAAACTTGTATTAATATCATACATTTCTTTACATTTTGGTTAAGTCAAATAAATTTTTTATTCATAAAAGATTAATATTCGTTACGTAGGTCGTTAAACTGCTCTTTTGTGAGTCATTGACCTACGACTATAAGAGTGGTTGACTATGTGGTTTATTGCAAACATATGAATGGGTGGTTTATTGAAAAAGAGTGATTATAAGGGGTGGTTTAGTGTACTTTCCAAAAAACCTTTTTTTTTTCCCCTCCGGTGACCGTCATAATTTTTTATTTTTTCCTCTTTATATTGGTAAAATTTACAAAGAAAAATTGTTATGGTCTATGATCCGTGGCCGTGATGGCCGCCACGGTTCCCGGATTCGCCATGCATTTGTTAATTTCATCGCCGTGACTTTAAAATCGTTATATCCTCTCACCGGAACACAACATCAGAAGTCCAACATTTATCTTGCCGGACTATCCAAATATTCACAACCAGAAACACCCTAACCTTTGCTTTACAACATTCACCAAAAACACATACGGCTAACAAGCACAGTGAAAGACAGAGTTACCAAAACACGTTACTTTTCTACCCTTCTTCTTCTTCTTCTTCCTAGTCTCAGTCCACGACGCTCTCGAACTCCACGTGGATAAATCAATTCTATCCATTATGTTCACCATTGGAGCCTCAAGAATCGCCTTTGGCCTTGACAGGGCCCATTGCATCCCCCATATGGCCAACGGCCTCATATATATAAGTGACCGAAAGTGTCCGTCTGTGGTCCATGCCTCTGGTGTTTGGAACCAGTACCTACATACAATATATCCATTACTATCATATTAGCAGGGTTCACAATGCAGTGCCTTTTTTCACCATGGACAACTGTAATTTGTTTCATAAGAACAACAACAAATCTTTGGCAACAATGATTTGGATAAGTTAGTTTCTTGGAGGCTTCCCTTGTTAGTTTTCAAGAGCTTTTTTATTTATCTTTTATGTTTCTGTAAAATTTTATCCAAAAAATCTAGCCATAAATTTACAAACACCAAATACATGATCAGATTTTTCGTTAGTTTTTTAGATATTGAAAAATTCTTCAAAAAATTACCCAAACAATTACTCAAACAGATTTAAACTAATCAAAAAGCTTCAACTCCTTAAAAAGTATGATCATGATCAGACTAAATATTTAGGTAAAGAGGACTTACCCGTATCCATCTTCTGACCATCCGGAAATGAAAATACCTTCAGCAGTAGTAAAGGCCTGGTCTTGCATTCCAGCAAGAATCATAGTAGCAGCAGCAGCATAAGTAACACCAGTCCAGATTTCACGTGATTGCATACACGTCTCGTCTACTCTTCCAATCGGGTGCATTCCATTAACAGCTCCCATCCTACCTTTCTGGATTTTCATCACATTAAAATCAAAGATTCTCTTCAAAGCACTTTTAATTTTATAATCTTCAAAAAGATTTGGCAAGCCTGAGGATGCAGTATACCACTGTCCTGCAAGCTGATCAGTTTGAATAGATCTGCTGTTACTACTCAACCCACTGTCATAGTTGAAGTACGACCCGTTCCACAGCTTTTTTTCAAATACATTCTTAGCCTTAAAAAATCTTCTTTTATATTTTTCTGCAAATTCCGTGTCCCCAACTTGGTAAGCCATTGCAGCTGCAGCTTGTAGTGCAGCAATCCACAGACAACCACAGTAAGCACTGACACCATGAACTGTCCAAGTATCATATGTTTGATCAGGGAATCCGTCATTCTCAATAAGACCGTCTTTGTCCCTGTCAAATTGGTCCATATACTCCATTGCAGCACGAACTGAAGGCCATACATCAATTCCAAATGACTTATCACCAGTTGCAGCAAAATCTCGATACACTTGAAGGACGAACTTTGGGTTGAGGTCCTTCCATTTGCTGGTATCATGTATATTATAAGCATTCAACTCGTTCCATGGGTCATGTGTTCCTAAATCATGAGGAACTGCACCTCTAACCTTACGGATTCCCCAGTTTCCCTCTGCTAGAAACTTCACTTTCCTGCCATCCTCTGATAATACGGCTTTTGCAAATTCTCGTTGGATGGTTAATTCAATTTTTGGAAACAAAGAAAGCAACGCAAACGAGGCATAGAAGTGTACGTCATACGTGCACCACATTATGTATTCCACTCCCTCTAAGTAAAGAAATCTTCCAACATCACTTTCATCCTCAGATACCACTGAAGAATAGGGACTTTGAATTCCTTTCAAGGGAGCAGCTGCCTGATCTTTTAATGTATTATGTTCCCCAATAGCAGAACCTTCGGTTTCATTAACCTTTGCCACAGTTCTGTTCTTGTGCTTCTTTGATTCTGCCTTGCAGCTTTGTGTTGGCACAGGAGAATCTGCATCAAAAGGTCAAGACAGCTTATTCTAACTAACTCATGCAATTGGAGAAGTCTAATAGAACTCACTGGAGAGGGAATCACAGGTCAGTACCTATCCAAACAGTTCCACCAGCAACCAGAAAGTAGAGCTCATTAAACAATGTAAATTTGTACCTGTAAAAGGGAAAGGTCATAAGGAAAATTCCTTTGTGATAGAAATGACTTGACATCAAATTACACAGAATTCATGGTTAATGGTAAAAGCAGAATCCGTCAGATCACACTCGATATGAATTTAGTAAGGGTACTGGTAATATAAAATAAAAAAATTACTTGGTGCTATAACTTACCACTCAGGTAGCCTCTCATCCTCGAGAACAGGCCTTTGCCACTTCTCGATTTCTTCCTCCCATGTCTTGTAATCTGATAAAAGATACAGAAAACATTAATTGTTATATAATATGACAGTCTAGCAGTAAAAGTACAAGGAAAATTATTTTTTTGGCCTAAATATACATACTGGTAAGTGCATAATGGACTAATTCTTTAGCTGCTCCTTCAGATGTGCCATAGTATTTTGTATAGCGCCTGTTTAATATAAAGCATCAATGAAAAATGAGAATTTTGTTTATAATCACTGAAAAGTGGCTATCACAAAAATGCAAGATCTCTAGGTTGCCTGCAAGTAAAGATATGCAAATTTGCCACATTATCACCAACGGATGCATAAACTGAACATGATATTACCTGTAATAAGAGCTTCCCTTTGAAAATCTTATTTTAGGAGAAGACCATGCAACCCCAAATGCAATAGTAGACTTTCCTTGAGGTTCAACCCATGTAGAAGCAGAAACTGCAGAGCAAAGTGTCTCACCGTGACGTGAATGCATGCTTCTTCCAGCATTGAAGTTCTCCCTATTGAATTGCCCATCCTACAAAGTAAATCAATCACTCCAATAGGAAAGGGTGAGCTAAGGTAAGAAAAGGATTCATGCTTGAAGACACATAAATTTTGGAATGATGGCCATTTTTATTCTTGTTTGTATAGTTATCACAAACTTTGAGGGTGTTGTTAATTTTTTATCTTTCAAAATAGTTATCTGTTTTAACACCCTCTTTTGGACACTCTTACAATTTAGTATTTCTGATATTGAAAAATGTAAATTGTTAAGTTTCTAGACCAAAGAAACACTAGCTAGCAGGGTTGTCATTACCTGGGACATTTTGTCCCACATATGCTTGGCGGTGATGGGATAACTGCCCTCAAATAAGCCAAAGCATGGGCAAACAGTGACGTTGACATTCTGAGTCTCGCAGGCAGCAACAGCAAAGGTAACAGGTGGATTATTTTTTGCAGTCCTGTAAGAATAGCATTTCTAATTCACATTAATCTTATGAATTACAGAGTCTTGGGCAGGATGAAACCCAGGTATAAACAATAGAATAGATAAACTATAAGGACGTTATTGTTTCTATAGATTAGAGAGGATAATATCAAATTACTTGTACAGATGACAGCATGGATGAAAGTTTATGATCCCGGAAGCTCACTTTATCCAAACGTGAACTGCTTAAGTAATTTGATAGCACTACGACGACTAAAGAACATAGCACCATAGAGCACTTATAAATACATGCCTCCAGCATCAACTGAATTTGATCACTAATTATGGCTGTATAAAATTAGAATGTTATACATTCCTTATGAGAGCATCTCTGGGATATCATAAAATCTAATTGGAGGCTTCTGTAACCACAGGAACTGGATGACTTGCATCACCAGAGTCACAAATGGAAATTTTGAAGTATTATTAGTATCACTCAATCTTGAAAAGAGAAATGAATAGAAACTTTTTGACATACTTCTCATGTATCCTTGTATTCACTGCTTTAGTTGTGTCCAATAAGAACATTGGTATACCAGGAAAACCCATCCTTAAAGGTTGATTTCCACCGTAACACGGTGCAAATAGCTTTAAGGGTTGATACCACTTGCCCAAGCAGGCACGCAGTATGCTGCTTCGTTAACAAAAAGCCACAGATAGATGTAATTGGACAATCAGGGATGACAACAACAGAACTCTCTCGAAATCTGAATTCAAAATTTTCAAGCGAAAAGAGAGCTTTACTATCATCCTATCAATTGCAAAGTCAACCAATTCATCACCCCAACCAAAACACAGTATTTAAACCGAGTTGATGATTGTATTAGAAAACTTGATCAATTTCATTCGATAAAGCAGCATAGCACCATATTTTTGTTATGGATCACATCTGGCCTTATTGCTAAGCAAAATTAGCATTATGCATATTACCACAAAAGCATCAACCATTAAAGCAATTGGAAACATGGAAATCATAAACATAGCTATTAGAGTCCAATGACTTGCTTGTGATGCAGAAGAACGCCAGAAACTCCATCTTCACCTCTGTCAAAACAGAATAAGCAATAAAAAGACTTGGCTTTCTGCAGAAGTAAGAACATTTACAGCAGGGAGTGACATAATGCTTACATAAATGGTTCATTGACATGATTTCCAGTTTGGTGTGACATCCCACCAATTGAATTCTGTAAGGGGAAAAGGAAAGAATAAAAAAGTCTGTTGTTTACAACTTACAAGATGTTATGCTACCGGAAACAAGAACTTACAGCCCATGTGAGAAGAAGGCTGACCCTTGCTCTCTCCTTTCCAGTGTTGACCAACTAAACCATAAACAAAGAGTAATAAGAGAACCAGCAAGAATTAATCTGGCTTTATAAAGCTTTATAAAGTTTTGCTTCTCTATATGAATATATCACATAAAAATAAAACACATCATACCGTATATATGAATACAGCTGCTGGGAGGCTGCTATCACGGTAATTATGTGGTATAAATGGTGATATTTGACGACAAGACACCTTAAGGTCTGGGTCAGGCTCACCTACATGATTGAGTATGGAATTTAAGGTCAATAGATAAACATATATCTACAACCTACAGGCATTGTAAGTTTGTAACATGTTACCATCATATATAGTCCATGCCCTTGGAAATAAAGCATGGTATGAGGAATGCTGGCCACTCAAATTCCAACCCCAGGAAGATAAACCTTCATTGCAGGATTTACTGTTAAAGATAATGAGAACAAAGCAAAGAATTTAGCTGTATACTGTGGATACACCATTATTAACCGGGTCATGTGAACCTTAAGACTAAACATTAGCATCACTTGTTTCACCAGTTTACCCTCTACATCTAGAACTGAACGTATAAATTGACAGAAGTATTTATTGTCATGGGATTAAAATATTTTTATGCACATGACTTTCTCAGGAAAGGGTTAAACTTGCTCTGATGTTCACTCACCCTAACCCTTCATGTTGTCCTGGGGCCAACACAGAGGCATATCTTTTAGCTCCACCATCACGAGATATAAAAATCTACAACAAAAAATCAGACCAGTTGTGGTCACAACAAGTAAGAAACCGTGCAGGGTTAAACTTCCCACAATATATCAATATTAATTTGCCTAAATCAGCTTTATTTAGCATAAACCAAAAGTTATTGGGCACAGTGAAGATGTATCAAAAGATGATAAAAAAAGACTTTAAGCCGTGGTTTAACTACTTACAGAGAACTGATTGGGCATGACTGGTGAAGCTTCACATATACCAGGAACAATTTGCCAGAGCCTAAATTCCCCTCTAAACCCTCTAGATATGCTACCACTTCTGAAACATAGTGCAAAATAGATCTCTGTCAAAGATGATCAAAGAAAGGTACAAGATAAACCCAATTGGCATTATTGGCATATATGGAAATACCCCATTCCTCCAAGTGGCACTCCTTGAGATGCAGATGGCTTGGTTTCTTCTTTAGTGAATGGATCAATTGGAGCTTTCTGTAAAAAGAGCAACAACAAATTAGAGACCAAGGCTTAGGAAAACATAACAAAAAAGATTTTGATGATACATACAGCTAATAGATATATGAAGAATTATACAAAAAAAATAATAAAAAATTTTACCCTGCCTTTGGATGCCTCCTCCCTAACATATGACCATAAACGTATTCCAAGCCAAACCTAGTGATGGTCAAAAGGTAATGTAAGCTGAAAAAAATTGAAGGTACTGAAGCTCAATTGAGGGATGATAATTTACCATCTTAATTGCTTCCTTAAATGTAATACTAAATTCTTTAAGAATGTTTGCATGATTGCTTAGTCTTCTCCTCCAGGCTTCATTAGGTGGAGCAGCACTATCATAATCAAGCTATATGGGCACATGAAACGCATATAATCAAAACCATAAATACGATGTTCAAGAAGAAAAGGAAGGAAATTGCAAACATATAATCATAACCATAAGAACAATAGAGTTTGAGGATTACCAACTGCAAAGTAGCTCTGCTGACATACTCTTCAGGTGGCCATGAAGTCTTTTTACGACTGAATATAGTTCCATTGACCATATTGGATTACCTTGCTCAGTGAACAACACAAACAAAAGCTAACAGATATATCTAATCTGAGAATTTATAACAAGACAATACACCTAATATCACCATACCAAAATCCATCTGCTAAACTTGGCTGTAAAACCTAAGCAAACCCGCAAAACCACACCCCCAAATTTGAAAAAGGAAGAACAAAAGGTTCAAATTACTCAACAAAGATAATCCGGGCAACAACTTCTACTAGTAGACGCTACTTAGTTGTTTGATCGGTCCATCAATTGAAGATTGAGAAAAGCGCCGTAGAAGCACACCAAAGCAAAAGTTGAGTCTTTGAAACTTGATATTCAATCATGGGCTTTGATCTAGTAGTTTCCACTTTCCACTGGTAATGGACTCCAGAAAAATCGAAGAAAGAAAAGGATAGACACGAATTTGAGAGTACGGAATACGTAGAAAACTTTTTCGTTTTCGAATTTCCGTTGCGCTATTGATTGCTTGATTATAAGTTTGGGAAACGACTATTTGACCTTCATTATATTGCCGTACATGTCAACGTGTCCCGGTCATTCTATGCCACGTGGCGTTGAAGAGCCAAAAGCCAATATATGGGCCGGGCTGGCTGGCAATGGCAGGCGGCAGCAAACAAGTCGCTCTCAAAAACTGGGGCGGAAATATTCAGTTGGAAAAGGTCTTGCATGTATGTATAATGGTTGTAATTAGAGTCTAATAAACTTTTATACATACAGGCATATTCCTTTCAACTTATATTTATATAAAATATGAATCGATTAAGTCATAACTTTTTTTATATGTTTGAATCTTCTTAGAATCCGTTTGGTTTGAACTCCGGAAACAGAAACGGAATGGAAACGTATCCAGTCCATACGTATACCCATAATGTATAACCATGTTCATGAAGTTTTTGGGAATCATTCCTTGTGGTTTGAAGTAATTGTAGTAGATATTGATCAGTTTTGATAACAAAATAGGAGAAACAAGTGCATTTTGTATGAAACCACGTGGAATGATTCCACTGTATTCATTTTCAATCCAAACGGGGTTTAAATTGAACCAGTTAGATTTGCTGTTAAGCAAAAGTGATAAGCGAAGCTTCGTATACAGTAGTGTACATGCACAATGTCATTAGTAGTCCACCTGTCTTCGTTTAGATGTAGAAAGTAACAAGAGTTATGCAGAAAAACAACAAGAAATTGAGAAGATTACATTAACACTGGACTGAGAAATAAGAAAAACTGAGATTTACAAGAAATGAAGGGGATGATGGGGAAAACAGAAACTCATGTTCATACTAAATGAAAACGAAGTATCTAAAATAAAAAAAACAAATTTATTATAATGGAAAAAATAAGAAGAGAAGCCATGGGAAAGTAACAGCGAAGCTTCTATCCAGGAATTTACTACCCTCAGTTACAAGATCACGGTCTTCCTGCTTCCCCTGTTTCTTAACTATTTGCTGTACTTACTGTGTTTGATCCTATCCATAATCCAGGAGCATGTTTTTTCTGCCATTTGTCTTTAGCATGTTCTCAGTGTTGGGATTGTACAATGTCCTTGGCGCAGGTATTATCAATATAAAGTATAATTGATAATGCTTGCACCAAACGAACCTGTCATCGTTACTATAATAACTACACGCTTATTTGAACTCGACCCTGTCATGACTTTCAGAAAGGCAAACAGATCTTGACATGCCTAGAAGTAACAACTTGGAACACAATTGTAGTTTGCACTATTTCAAATTTCACCTTTCCTCTATGATACTGTTATACAAAAATGTATTGTGAACAAGGTTTGCAGCAAAAAGAGTTAAAATATAAACCAATCGTATATATATCTACAATTTAAGTATACATAAAAACAAATTCATTACAAATGTTTCATATTCAAACTGCAAAATCAGCAGTGGTACCTGTTGCCACTTTCTTGGGCCTAATTCAACAATATTGCTTGCTAGCCTTTATCTTGCACCTCCCATGACAATAATCTTAACAGAAGATAGATGTTCAAGCCTCCATAATGTAACAATTTGTCTGATTCGAAAACAAAGGTGCAGTTCCTTATCCCAACCCAACTACGCCCCTTTACCTTTCTAACGCCGATATCTTTCATGGCCTTGTTAACTCGAGCCAGTCTGTCCCACCTAGCCGTAACCTCATAAGCTCGAGATAGAACTAAATAAGGAAGATATTCATGCGGGTTCGTCTCCATCATCTTATATGATACCTTCTCTACAATCTCCAAGTCTTCTTCACTAACTCGAATATTAGAAACAAGTGACTTCCAAATTGAATAGCTAGCTCCATGTGGTATTTTCTCTACTATCTCAATTGCTGATTTAAGCTTTCCCGCCCGGCACAATAAACCAACAACACATTCATAGTGCTCATCCCTTGGAGTGACCGCATATTCCTTCTCCATGGCTGAAAATATGTCCATCCCTAATGTAACTAAATTCCCAAAGCTGCAAGCTAAGAAAATCCCAGAAAAGGTTATGTGATCAGGTTGAACACCACGGGTAAGCATTTGTTTAAATATACTTAGGGCTTCAAGTATTCTACCATTTTGGGTCAAGCCCATAATCACAGTATTCCAACATAACAGATCTCTCTCATCCATGTTTAGAAATATGCTCAAAGAAGAATCAACGATAGCATATTTGGCATACATGTCAACAAGTGAACTTGCAACGACAACGTCAGAGTTTAAGCCTAATTTTATGACCAAAGAATGCACCTGAAGTCCAGGCATCAAGGGAAGAAGATCAGAGGCACAACATATCACACTGCTTATGGTGAACTCTGTTGGACTAATGTTTTCCCTTAGAGTCAAAATAAATAAATCCAAGGCTTCAGAGAGAAAATTGTGTCTCGCATAGCTTGCGATCATTGAGTTGCAAACCATTGAGTTCCAGACACTGACTTCTGCAAAAATACTAATGGAGTCGTTCAGGTTGCCACATCTGGAGAAAAGATCAATTGCAGCACTTGACACAATGGAATTGCGAAGATGTCCCATCTTGATACAACAACCAAAAATGGTTTTGCCATGCTCCAGATAATACAAATCAGAGCAAGTGGTGATAATTAAGGATAATGTAAATCCATCTGGTGAATTACCCAAATATATCATCAAAGAAAATTGTTCTAAAGCTAGTTCCTGACAGTTTGCTTTATTAAAACTGCAAATCAATGAATTCCAAGATATAATATCCAAATCCTCCATGTTCCAAAAGACGCTAAATCCATAATTAACAAGCCCAAGCTCACCGTACATGTCAATCAAAGAATTACCAATAACCACATTTGACATGAACATTCCATTTCGAATGGTGCTCCCATGAATTTCTTTTAGATGACGAAGATTTGAAACAAATGACATCAGAGTTGAAAATGTGTACATACTAGGTCTCAAACCAGAAGCCTGCATATCCAAAAAGTACTTCATTGCACTGTCCACAAGCCCATATGAAGCAAACCCCGAAATCATTGAATTCCAACTGACAACATCTCGTTCAGGCATTTCATCGAACAGTTCACATGCCTTGCTTAACTCACCAACTTGAAGGAGTCCCTTTATACATATATTCCAAGTTATAGTGTTCTTATCACTGATTTCCTCAAACGCTCTCGCGGCATCCCTTGCACAAGCTACTTTGGTATACAAATCGAGGCAACGGTTACCCAGAAAGGTGTGACGATTAAACCCCACTTTGATCAACTGGGCATGAACACACTTGGCAAAAACGACGGATTTGAGAGAGTGGCACCTGTCTATGAGGTTGGAGTAGTGAGAGAGTGGGAATCTGTGGCGCCGGAAAACTTTTTTCAGAAGCATGCACATACAAATTACCGCCAAAAACAGTAGGGCTTGGATAAGGTCCCCGACATCAGCGGAGGGAGAAGATTTTCGGCGTCAAACACCTGCTAAAAAATCAGATATCTAAGTCAAGAAAAGACTTGGGTTTGTTTTTAGTTCACTGGCGAGTGTAGCCAGGTGGCCGGCGGCAGAGAGCGGACGGCGTACCAGCGATGGGACTATGGGAGACTAGCTGGGCGAGTTTGATATATGATTCGTACTTCCCTCCATCCCATTTCTGTTTTCAAATTATTTTATTCAGCTTTTTTTCCAAAGAAAAACTCAAATTCATTACGTATTTACGTACTGTGTGTTGTATATTTGGAAACTAAACCGAAATAAAAATAAATCTAGTCAATATATATACTATCGCATAGGACATGGGTCAAGAGAAATGGTGGAGTACATGAGTTAATAGACATAAGATGAGTTGGCATCGGACATGAATCCATATGCAAACCTCAGAATGAATATTTAGGTTTGAAATCCTCTCCAACAAAGATTTCATTGTGGAACAAGGACCCCTAACTTTGGAGACAAAAGGCAAACGTGTCTTATCACATTTGTAAGAACATCATAGTGTAACAGAGATGCAATTATTGCTCCATAAAAGTGATTCAACCTCATCCATCCGCTTAACATTCACTCCCAACTAAATCTTTCATGATTATAAAAAAAAACACTCACAAAGAATCATGAATAATAAAACCCACAACATCAAACGCACTCAAGTCAATGGATACATCACAATTAACCTTAATAAGACCCAAAGGTGGAAGTCAAGGACTTAATATTTTATCGTAAAAAAAAGTATCCATAGATTTTGAATGACAAACTCTATATTAAAGTACTAAATAATTATTTATATTCAAATATCAACGAAGGACTTACAATGTTTTAGTACCTAACAAGTACTCAAAAAACTCAAAAGTATGAAAACACTTATGTCAACCAAAAGAGAGGGGATGAGTTTTTTAGACATTGAAAGTTTTAGCTTTTCTTTACTTGCAAATTAGGGGGTGGGGATTTTGGATTACCCGGTCTCGTTAATCGCTTCATTGCTTAAGTTAAAAGTTTCTAACTTTCTACCTAACTCTTCTTTCATGGATGTTAGATCGGGTTCAATCCTAGTTTCACCTAAAGAAGCATTTTCACCGCTAGGAGTGTATTGAGATAGGGACCTACTTGGAGAAGGGGAATAAGTAGATGTGAAGGTGTGGGAGGATAGCTGGATACCGAGATTGTGGACTTTCACACCTATTAAGGAGGATTTTGGGGGTAGGAGAAAGGTTGAGGGTTATTGATCAAGGGGATGGGGCAGTGAAGGGAGGAAGTGATTAGTGAATCCACTTGGTTAGGATAGACTAGTGTGGTATATTGAAAAATGGGTGTTTTAGTGTTAGAGAGCTTATTACCTTGTGTTTGATCGGCGGGTTCGGGGGAGGAGAGGGCGAATACATCTAATAGGGTAGAGTGAGCGGGTCGTGGAAGAAAAATTTGGGGGTTAAGGTCCAACCTACTTCCTATGGAGGGCTTGTAGGGAGATACTATCTTTATCTTATAAAGAGTCTTTGTTTAGGATAAAGGTTTTCACATGATCCTTTGTGTGATGTGTGTAGGAAGGTGAAGTCTATTGTACATATGTTGCTTGAGTGTTGGGGTGTTCGGGAGGTCCGGACCAACAAGGGTATGGCTTGTGGGCTAATAGGAGATGGTTCACCTTAATTAATTGGGTGGGCTATGCGTTTGACTATCATGACTTATTTTCTAAATAAGAGTAGGCCACATTTTATGGGATTTGGAGTGGACGAATCTTTAGCGGTCAAGTGGGGATCATTTTCTTGTTGTGGAGCTTGTGTTGAATTATTTGACACGGTCCTAGCAGGCTAGGGAATTTGTCGATGGACTGGTTAGAGTGACACTTACTCTCGTTGGAGATATAGTAGGAGGGAACAAGTGGTCACCTTCAAAGGCAGGGATGACGAAGATCAATTTGTGATGTTGCGGTGAGTGGAGAAGGTGGAGTGGAGTTGGATTTGTAGGTGGGTACAATGTTGGGGCAAGTGTGTTTGGTTGGCTCGTTAAGAATTCAACATGTGATGAATTTTGAGGTGGCTAAGGCTGAATTTCTTTTTAAAGTGATAAATAGAACCTTATCTTTTTGGTTTCGGCATTTGAATGTGGAGTTGGATTGATTGTCTTCGGTGCATAAAATTCAGATGCCTTCGGAACATTGTTGGTCGTTTGATGGAGAGGATCTTGGGACTTGCATCTTATTTTGATGTTTGCTTGTGGAACCATGTTTGACGACAAGGTAATAAGACGACATTATGGCTGTTCAATATTCGATTTGGTCCGGGTTTTGGAACGGATGGGGCCGAAACAAACAGGTCCGGTCTCCGGTCCGGACCTATATTTTTCGAAAAAAAAAAGAAGAAAGATTATGAAAAATAATTAAATTAATTAAGATTTTAGTGTAAAAAAATTAAAACTAATTAATTAACACTTTGTCCGGTCCGGTCCGGTCCGGTCCTGTCCTGTCCACAATAGGCTTAATGCGAAAAAAATTAAATCAAATTATTTTTTTTAATAGTTCAACAAAGATTTTCTGGTCCATCCAGTCTTGAACCGGTTTTGGACCAGACCTACACCGAAAAATTCAGTCCATTTCCGATCCTCTCTGCTCAGGTCCGGACCTGTGAACAGTCCTAGACGACGTACTTCCTTGCCCATCTAAAGCCGGATCACGGTTCGTCCTCTCCTACTACGTGCATTAGTTTATTTTTTTTACTATATTCAATTTTCTATTATGACATTTTGAATAGTTAATAAAACGTTGTGGTTTTTTTTCTAAAAAATGAGACAAGACAATATTATCACGAAATTGGAGTGATTAATGCTACGATTTTGTAAAGAAAAATTACTGTTTACTATTTATTTATTTTTAATTAGCGTGCCTAGAAAACATTTAAAAATTATTGCAGTAGTACTAGGTATAAAACTAGAACCTTACAAAATTACGAACTTACGACTAGAATCACGTTTTCCTAATTGGGAAGTAACATCTAAAAAAAGAGAAAAGTAAAGCCAAAAACAGAAAGAATAAAAATAGTTGACGGAGAGTCAAGTCGATTTGAAAATTCCCCCCACACTTCGCACTCTCTTTCATCCCAACCTACACCATCAGTTCTCTTCAGAGCAATTCCCTCTCTATCTCTAACAATCCAAGCCACACAATTACACCCTTCTTCTCAAATCTTTTCTCCACAAAAACCATCCTCAATACCTATACATCGACACACAACAATCTCTTCCGCTCTTCTCGCCTTCTTCCAATTTCCTCCCAATTTCTCCTCCTCCTTGTCCCTTTTCACGATTTATCTTGCTGTTTCATTCATTTGATTCGATTCAATTCAATTCAATTCATCTCGAATGTCATTTGGCTGATTCTTCACAATAAAGCAGATCTATACTTAGGGTTTCCACGAAAGGATGAGCCAGCAAAATCTTATTTACAGCTTCGTTGCTCGAGGCACCGTTGTTCTTGCCGAGTACACAGAATTCACCGGCAATTTCACCAGCGTCGCCACTCAATGCCTCCAAAAGCTTCCTGCTAGCAACAATAAGTTCACTTACAACTGCGATGGCCATACTTTTAACTATTTTGCTGAAAATGGTTACAGTTGAGTTTTCGCTATTCTTTGCTTTCTGTTTGAACAATTCCATACAAGTTGGCATCAGATCCCTGAATTTTGCTGCGGAATTGCATTTCAGCTTACTGTGTAGTTGCAACCGAAGCGGCTGGTAGACAGCTTCCACTTGCGTTTCTTGAAAGGGTGAAAGAGGATTTCAACCAAAGATATGGTGGTGGTAAAGCTGCAAATGTTAAGCCCAACGGCCTCAACAAAGAATATGGGTAAGAGATTTAATTTATAATCCCTAGCCTTTGCAATGTTGAGATGATGACACTGATATAGTGATATAATCATGTATGTAATAGGCCCAAACTAAAGGAGCACATGAAATACTGTGTTGATCACCCAGAAGAGATCAACAAGCTCGCAAAAGTGCAGGCTCAAGTGTCGGAAGTGAAAGGAGTCATGATGGAAAATATCGAGAAGGTAATCATATTTACAGATCTGTGCTTGGAGAAATGGTTCATTTGAGCTATAATTAAACATTTTTGTATTTGCAGGTTCTTGATCGTGGTGAGAAAATCGAGCTGTTGGTGGACAAAACAGATAATCTTCGGTCACAGGTTAGCTAGATACCCTTTTAAAACTAGATTTAGTTTGATGCATATATATTCTTACACTTAAAATGTACTATAATTTCAGGCACAAGATTTCAAGAAGCAGGGAACCCATATAAAGAGGAAAATGTGGTACCAAAACATGAAAATAAAGTTGGCTGTATTTGTAATTATAGCGATTTTGATTCTCATCGTCCTCCTGTCAATTTGTCCCAAATTTAAGTGCAAATGAAAACCCTGATCAGTGGTGAGTTGGTATGCAGCTGCAGCACAATCCACTGCCAGATTTCTCCAAAAAAGCCTCAATCTCTAGCTTTCTGGATTTGCAGTGGAATGCCTAATTTTGTTTAGCTTACAAGCTGCTACTAATTATATGCTTTGCTGTCTCAAAAGAAAATGTTCATACTTGAGAGAGAGAGCTTCTCCTTGTCTTTTGGAGGATCAGAAAAGGGTCTAGTTCTTGGCTCTCATGCATAATCATCTGTAATTCTTTGAATTGCTTTCGAAATTGCAATAAAGTTCTTTCATTCTCTTATTTTCAGATTCCATAATCTACAAAATATGAATGAAACCTTATATTTTTTATTCACATGAACACAATCTACAAAATAATCAAAAGAATATGAATGAAACCAAAAAAAAAAAACTGGTTCATCAATTTTACAATAACAACAAATAAAACAAAAGAAAAACATGAATGAATATTAATGACAACAAAGCAACATATACGTACCCTGCAGTGAAGTTGACATCCACAAGACTACAACAAAACCAACAAAAACAAGAAAACAAGACTCGTGAATCTTATCCCAATTACCACAGCAGAACTCGTAATCTCTATAGTAAAATTACAGCTTCCCTGTGAAATATTCTTAGTTGTAACCACAGCAAAGCCTTGAAAATCACAAGCCTCGACCGCCTGGCTCTGCGCTTGATAATACGCGTTGAACGCAAACGAGGAGTTTCCGTTGGTATCAAGGCCGGCGCAGGAGGAGCCGTATCCTAGCGGCGTGCAATCGGAGAATGTACATGCGTATGTGATCTTCTCAGCAAGTAAAGTACCGTTTACAAGGTTTGCATTAGGGTTTAGTGTGCACCATTGGTTTGGTAGATAGTTTACGTCTTTGGCACCTACTAAGTAGACATTCTGTCTCTTGCCTGACAGGTCCATGGGAAACTTGGGTTGGCCGTCGTACCGGAATATTCCCCAGTGTCTCTCGAAGCTTCCGGGCTGGATGCTCTTTGCATCCTCGTCGAGGAGTCCAAATAGGTACATCTCGATGTAGCTGGGACGGAGTGGTGTGCCGGCGTTGTTGGCCAGCTTTGGAAGAAGGCCGTTGTAGAACCTGTTCATATATTATTATACTTAATTTGAGTAAATATTTTGAATAATTATCAAAATATTGAAATTGAGGGATGACATTTGTTACCTTACAGCGTTGTTGATGTTTGCATTGATGTCACCGTTGGTAGGCCAACCAGCTTCACCAACAATAATAGTCATATCACCATGACCAACAGCTTTAAGTGCAGACACAAGTGTATCAAAGTTGGCATCAAAGGCGCTATTGTAAGTAATGGTACCATCCACGACATTATTGGTAGTTCCATCAAAGAAGGCGTAATCCAAAGGGAAGTTCTTGTCATTATAAACACTAATGAAAGGGTATATGTTGACGGTAAAGGGAGCATTATTCTTTGCCAAAAATTGAACTATGGCCGTCATTAAGTCAGAGATGTCAGCACGGAATACTCCGGCTGACGGGACTGTCCCTTCGTAGACATCGGCGTTGAAAGGGACGGTGGCTTTGATCGAGTCTCCGACGCCGGCTGCGTTGAGCGCGTTTTGGATGTTTTGGAGGGCCGGAAATGTGACGTTTAGGTATGTTCCGTTGTATGTAGTGAGAAAAGGCTCGTTTCCTACTGCCACGTATCTGTAAGTAAGGGAGAAATTGTGACGAAATAATGCGTTACATTTCACGTTTTGTTCTATGGATGATAAATAATAATATTGTGAATAGAATTATGGAAGTGGGGGTACGTAGAGGGCTCTATTTTGGTAGAAATGAACAACCCTCTATTTGAATTATGAAAAAAGCTCGGCATTATCATGCTCACTATAAAATAAGCCAAGGAATTGGTCAATTCCCAGTCAGCATTTTAATATTATTGGCTGAAAATACTCCAACGTTTACGTCTCTACCTATTTCTTCAATTATTGCTATATTTTGCTACAACCTTTCATTTCATTTCTTTTATTTTATTTATTTATGGAAATTTTTGGGGTTTCAATGAATTTAAGACTTTTTTTCGAAATTATAATATAAAGTAACATTTATTAACATTTTAAAAAAATTAAAAAAAAACTTGTTTAAAAAATTATATATACCTATTAAAATGATTATTAACCAATGACTATCCAATACCATTTATTTATTTGATTTCCTCCAACTTGATTTAAGACGGTAGAAATATATAATTCGGAATAGTCTAAAACTAAGTGGCATCATCCAAAAAAAATTAGATATAATTCGAAAAAATCAAAGTATAATTTTTTTTATTCTTTTTATGTATTTTAGAAAATATGGATGGCTAGAAATAGAACACCATAAAAGTACCACATTACCACCTGACATATTTTATTGTGTAAAGTTATATGAATCGAGCTACTCGAGTCTTCGTTCGGAAAACAACGAGTCTTTATCGTCATTATTTTTTAAAGATATATTGCCCCAACCCACATCTATAAACAATTTTGTTTTACCTATCATTATCATCCAAACTCTTTCTATTAACACTAAACTCAATTTTGTGTTCAATTTCCTTAAAAGTGTGATAAATTTAACAATGTCTACTTTAAACCCAAAAGGAAAAAGATAACTCTCAAAATATGAACACTGAATTGTAATTTAAGAAAAGGAAAAAGTGAAAGAAAAAAAAGAGCATACTTGATATTAACACCGCCGTTGAAATTATAACGGGTAACGTTAGCCTGAACCCAATTCTGAGCTCGGCTATAATCAGTCATGGCGGTCAAATCACCATTTGGAACAGCCACCATAACTTCCAGCTTTGTACCTGAAAGCGCACCTAGAGTAGTCGAATCAGCATCAAATAGCTTCACCTTCGTAATTCCGTTGTCTTTGAGCATCTGAACCACCGTTTTGGGTGGTAATTGGTGGATCGCTTGCGTCCCCCAATTTACCCCTAGACCTTCCACCACCTGAGTATTCCCCAACAGAAGAATCCCAATACAACACAGCAGGCGCATTAAGTTTATCATTATTTCACTCATCTGGGGCTTCTTTTATTGGAAGAAAATGGAATTTGAGAGAAATTGATACTAGAAAGAGGAAAAATTGAAGCAGAGGGTGAAGAGAGGAGATTTGGGGTGAGATGTGTCAGTAGATTGAAGGTCAGGAAAGACAAAGAGGTTGACGTCAGGGGAGCTGGTGGAGAGAGAGTGCTGGGAATAAGAATCAATCAATTGAGTTGGGTACTTGTAAATTTTTAGTAATTAAAAAAAATATAAAAACTGAGATTTTGGTTTTAATCTAAATGTTAATTTATGAGTTATAGTTTAATTAAACTGTTTCACACAATAGTGTTGGTATTATTTGCAGGTACAACAGTAGTGAGTAAGTGGTGAGTCATTTGGTGGGTGACTGGCGAATCACATGCAAAAAAGGGTTAAAATCCTTCAACAGCTTTTTGGCCCGGGAGATCAGTAAAAGGAAGAACAATTTTAATGTGGATCAAAAAGGGATTGTAAAATTTCAATGGTAAGAGAAGAATCCTATTCCTAATAATGGTATGTTAGGAATATAAATCGAGGGTTCGTTTTACATTGAGATTAGGTAATGTTAGATTGTAAAATTTCAAATGTTAAAAAGAAGAATCGTATTCCTAATAATGGTATATTATGGAGATAAATCGATGGTTCGTTTTACATTGATATTAGTCTAACAATTAGGCTATGTTAGACGTATCAATATATTTTATTTATAAAAATTACTTAATACTGCATTTCTGGTACATAATTAAATTCATCATTACAAAAATTATTTTGGGTTTGGAAGAATTGATTAAACTCAATTTCGGTTTCGGAACAAAAGTGCGGAATCAAATAAACTCAATTTCGGCTTTTGGGCCTAAGTACGGAATTGATTACCCAATTTCGCTTTCAGGCCCAAGCGTGGAATAAATTAAACTCAATTTCGCTTTTGGGACAAGTACGAACTTAATTAAACACTAATTTCGTACTTCGGGTGCGGAATTAGGGAGACATTTAATTTAAAAGGAAATATATGAGTTCGTTTAAGACGAACGTAAGATTATTCAGTTAATTGAAGATTATTTTCTTAAAATCAATTAAAAATTATTTGGTAAAAAAATAGCTAAAGAAATATCAATTATTAGATTATTTTTTTAGATTATAAACTTCTAAAATAATCCATCAAGATATAAATGTGTCAATCTATTATTTTCATTACTTTTATTTATTTATTTTTTTATATAGAAAAAGAATTAGGTTAGATCACTTATGAGTAGTGGTCCATAATAAGCATCCTTGCGGATGAGGACATTAAGTTCATGATCTGCATTGTAGTCAATTGGTAAGGAAGGTGTCCCGGGTGGATCAGCCTGTCAGCAACTTCATTGATTTCTCTGTAGATGTGCTTAATGTGAACTAATTGAAATTTATTCAGTTCGATGTGAAGCTCATCGATTAACATTTCAATTTCTCAATGGCATTACCAAGAACCTTTTGATGGCATTAATGACAAGTAAATTGTCACCCTCAATTATGATGTTTTTAATTCTAAGATTATTTCTTTTTGGATACCGAAGTAAAGATCAAAAGTTTCCGCTTTAATGACGATTTGTTTTTTTTGATTTTCAGAACATCCAAGTGGTGTTCGATGTTCGAGGTACAAAATTCATGATTCAATTTTTTCCCCATTCTATTAGCTCGGCTAATTCAAAACAAAAGTATCTTCCCAACTTTCAAATTTCAATGAATTCCTAATTTGATTTTTTTCTTTTTTAACCAACCTAATCCGAATAAAATGTCAACTACTCCGATTGTTTGCTCTAGAGCAGAGTGTACAAAAATGACTTATACTTATAATCTATATTTGTTTGATTTTTCAAGGGTAATGATATGACCATGTTGATCTCTTATTAACCCCCCCCCCCCCCCCCCCTCCACAAATAAAAAGGTCACTAAACTCGAGTTTTGAACCATCAAAGTTGAGTTTGACAAAGGGAGCGACAAGTTTATTCCATATGATATTCTTTTCTTTTTTGTGGGATTTGTATTTTTGTTTTATAGTTTGAGTTGTAGTCCACACTACGGTTGTTGGACCATGCTTGCAATTGATGTTTTACGAATTCCGTGGTATTTTGGATAGTTCCTCCTATGTCATTTTGAAAGATTATCTTATTTCTTGAGTACCAAATTTCCCACCAGATAGTTACCAGTTTTGAGATATCCGATAGTCCCAACTTAAGCTTCAGATTTTCTGCAGGCATGAATTTGGTTTCATGTTTTCACAGTTTTTATGTTGACCCCGGAATGAATTTTTGAGTCTATGTTGTTTAATATTTTCTTTGTGTATGGACATTTAAAAAGGATATGATGGAGATCTTCTTTATGATGGTTGCAAAATTTGTAGTACATTGCAACCGCCAATCTTCTTTCATCTAATTTTGTTTTTGTTAAAAGGTCGTTTCAAAAAATTCTTCAAAGAAAGTTTTTTTTTAAAAAAAACTTTAGGTTAGATGTCTAAATTCCAGATCCATTCGCAAGACATTCCTGATCGGAAGCGGATTTTATTTTCATCGAGAAGACTAAAAGCATAACTAGTTGAAAACCAACCATTTTTGTATTTCCTCCAATATAATATGTCCGGCATATGGTCTTTTGGGATTATTATTTTGGTTATCGTGTTTAATAGATTGTCATTGTTTAAAAGATTTTTTTTTCTTTTAGTTTTTCAATGTCTCGAAACCTTCTTTCTTTGATAAATTGGTTGACTGTATTTGAGGTATCGATGTTATTTCTATTATTTGTAAGTGAAACTATTGGTTTTTCAAGAACCTAGTTATCAAGCTAGAATTTGATGGATGAATGTTTCCTAATTCAATGTTCTTTTACAGTTACGTGTCAAAAACATAAGGTCCGTAACCTAATACCTATTGCTTTCAAGGTAAAGAGGGAGAAATATATAAATAAACCTCATTCTTTCAATTAAGGAAACACAACAATCCTTTATAGTTACGTCTCAAGAATTATTGCCTCCAAGAAAGAAACAATGGCACATTCCATCCAATAAAGGTTAAACCTTTATTACCTATGAACAAGTTCTCTTATGTATTTAAGAAGGAATATCTCAGTTACGACCAATTCCTACTTAGATTAAAGTGGTTTAGATCGTAACTAAACCTGCCAAAAACCAAACAATTCCATAGGATTTAAAGCGATTCAACAATTATAGGGAACAATCCCTCATTGATCTTTGTATAAACAAATCTCTGTCAATCCTTGGAACCACAATAGTCTAGCCAATAACAATCATATCTAGATCTACAGCTAAGAAAGACAATAAATGCATAAAAAGGGAAAAGAAAGAACTCAACTTCAATGAATGAAAACTTTCAATCTTGTCAAATCTCGAATCCAATATATCTCCAAACAAATCCCAATGCAAAAGTCTCGAACTTTGAATCTAAACTAATCTAAAAACTAAGAAGAACAATGGTGAAGAAGACGGCAGGGTAAGAGAAGGCTCCCCCTCTAGGGCAACTCTAGCCCTCAAATAAGCACTTTGGGTTTAACCTAGCACACCTTAGAATGAATCCAAGACTTCCTTTTATAACAAATACCTAGCAAAAAGACATTGGGCTTAAAAGGAAAAATCCCATAAACGAAATAAAACGCTCAGGGAAGAATCTCGGTCTGGATCTCGGCCGAGATGGTCACGGTCGGGGTCGAGATTTCGACTTCGTACTTCAGCGTCATGGGTATCTCGGTCAAGTCACCCGAGATCAAGGCCGACATGGAGGCCGAGATTTTACAACAGTAGCTCCCAACCTCAACCGAGATACATGGATCTCGGCCGAGATGTGGTTGATCTCGGTCACTTCGTCTCGTTTGCTCCAAAATCGTTCCTTCATGCCTTTAGCTTGATTCCTTGCCTTTTTCCGTGCATGTATGCTCGCTCCAATGCATCCACTTCGAGGCTTGATCCTCAAATACGTCATTTTAGCTCCAAAATGTGTTAAATCACCTACAAAGCCACAAATAGTGTGTGTAGACATATATTCTTGCAAAGTAGAACTAAACAAGCTTAAATGACACAAACTAAGGCTAAAACATGAATGCGAAAAGAGAAAATCTATCTAAATGCATGACTAAAACAGGTTGATAAATCATGTTATCAATGTCCAAGAGTCATCATTGAATAAAGGTCAAATGTTGTCATTTATGTGTTTGAATTTACTAGGAACTCTATTTGTATTTCTTGCATTTTTTGATAAATCCCTTCAAATTTCTAGCAATTATTATGGGTGTTTCTAGGTTGCGTTTTGTGGCCATATAAATCATTGTACATGTCAATACTAATAGAATCAAATATCAATGATGTGCGTTTAACCTTAATGCTTATGTAGTTGTTGTTTGCTTTACAACAAAACCCAAATGCTAACTGAGATGCTTAGTGTTCACCCTTCTAGGCGAGAGGCTTAGAAGTGTTATTAAGGTGAGAGACCTAAAAAACGTAGGAGTTTTCAATCTCAAAGTGAGATTCCGAGAGATAGAAAATCGAGTTGAGGAGATCTAAGTTGAGAGGCCAAATGATTTGAATCTTCATATTCCAAATTTACCTTCATTTCCAACCCTTTTCCACATCTTAAGAATCATCTCATTCATCCCATCTTTAAGCATGAAAACATCCTACAACTAGAATAAATAAGGAACAACGCGGGTGGATCCTTGTGCTCAGGATCAAGGAGGAGCATATCAATCAGGACCTTAGTGATAAGCTTGTATAGGACCATGCAAAGACTAATAGGTCGATATTCAACAAGCGTTAAGGGACATTGAACCTTTGGAACAAGTGTGATTATTGTACTATTGATTGAGTCCTGATAACATGATTTATCGACCTGTTGCACTCATGCATTTAGTTAGATTTCCCCTTTCCGCCTTCATGTTTTAGCCTTAGTTTGTGCCATTTATGCTTGTTTAGTTCTACTTTGCAAGAATAGATATCTACACACACTATTTGTGGCTTTGTAGGTGATTTGGCACATTTTGGAGCTGAAACGACGTATTTGAGGATCAAGCCTCGAAGTGGACGCATTGGAGCGAGCGTACTTGCACGGAAAAGGGCTAGGAATCGAGCTAAAGACACGAAGGAACGAAGGAATGGCATCTCGGCCTTGATCTCGGTCTGACCAGAACGAGATGGCCTGATCTCGGGCCGAGATCCATAATTTCGGTCAATCTGGAAAGTTTTTGTTGTGAAATCTCGGTCCCGATCTCGACCGAGATTTTTTTGACCGAGATTTTTGACCGAGATTTTTCCCCGAGATTTTATGTTCGGCGATTTTATCTTATTTTTGGATCGGTTTTGACCCAGCCCATCCTTTGTAAGATTGTTGCCTATAAAAGGGAAGCTCTAGGTTATTTCTAAGGGTCCGATTTAGTCCGTTTCTTTTAGGGTTAGGGTACCCCATAGGGGGAGCCGCCTCCCTTCCTTTCCCTTCTTCTTCTTCATTGGTCTTCATAGTTTAGATTAAAGATTGATACTTTTCCATTCAGTTTTGTTGAGAGATATTGTTGAACTCAAGAGTTGTCAAGATTGAAGGTTTTCTTTTATTAAAGTTAAGTTCTTTTTATTCCCTTTGTTATTTATTTATTTGTCTTTCTTTGATATGACTGTTATTGACTAGAACCTTGTGGTTTCAAGGTTGACAGGGATTTGTTTATGCCTTTGATTATGATGGAATGTTGTGCTTTATGTTTTGGCTTTGACTTGCTAGAAATCCTAATGGTTGGCTTAGACTTGAATCTAGTTAGAACCCTTCTAGCTAGTAACCTAAGTTGGAATTGAGACTTACCCGGTGATATTCCTTCATAGATACATGAGAGACTAATCATAGGTAATAAAGGTTCATCCTATATTGGTTGAATGTGCTTAGATTACTTGCTAAGTAGGGTAATACCCGAGACTTACCCGGTAATGGTTTACCTTTCCCTTAGTTTGTAGTCTGGTTTGTTTAGAATTTCCTACCTCTCTACCTTGAGACTTACCCGGTGATAGGTAGTTGGTTTGGAACTAGATAGTCTTGAGACTTACCCGGTAATAGACTGTCAGCCTAGAAACGTTCATCCCTGTGGCTTTTCTACCATATATCTTTATGAGTCTTCCTGAATCTATATGTATAAACAATGATCTTGAATCCTTGGAATACAGTTCTTTCCTTTAATTTGATTATCTTTTGTTTTATTTCCTTTTATAAAACTGCTCTTGATTGAATGTGACATTCAATTAAGAGCAACCCAAAACCCTTTCCAAAACCTTTTTGATTTCTTTCCTTTATCTTTTCCAACCTCCTTCTTATTCTAAATCTATCCTATTTTTAATCACTGTTGCAATTTATTCCCCTCAGTCCCTGAGATCGACCTTGGAATACTTACTTTTACTGTGATTGACCCATACACTGTGGGTTCGTTGCTATTTAGGGAATTATTTTCAGGTTATAAATTTAAAATTATCCCTTCCTTGTTTTACTAACTTATAGGTCTTTATCATTATTGATAAAGGTTTATAGGAGTGTAAAAACAGAGAACAAGTTTTTGGCGCCGTTGCCGGGGACTGGGAAAGTTTAATTTGCGTGTTTTGATTATTTATAGTGTAGATCTTTCTTGTTACTTTTGATCTTGTTCTCTTTCTGTCTTTGCATTCTCCATGTTTAACAAAATGGATGAGAGAAACCTTCGAGCTGAGTTAGATGAAACCTTGGAGCGGATTGACTATCTGGAGAGAGAACTAGAATATGAGATTTTCTTGGTGAGCCGGGTGGGAGAAAGTGAGGAAAGACTAGAGCAGATTGATTATCTAGAAGATGAAATTATGTACCAAAGATATGAAGCAAGACGACAACGGGCAGAAATTGAATCTTGGTACAACAAATACATAATCAAGTATGAAAGTACCTTATCTCCCAAGGAAGGACCTCAAACGCTAAACGAATTGCGGATATCAAGGGAGAAATCTGAAAGCATCTTAACTCCTAGGGAAGAGGTTCATCCAAAGGAAGAGCGCATCGAGGATGAAGAGCTGACGAAGGAGGAAGACAGATCGGACAGCCCGATCTCGGCCGAGATCATTCCTATCTCGACCGAGATTCCTGTGCAGAAGGAAAATCTCGGCCTAATCCCTACAAATCTCGGCCGAGATTTCTTACATGGTTGCCCGAGATTTGCTGAAAATCGTCCCTGTGGCTTCCATCCTACTCGAGTTGCGCCTAAAAACTGGAGGGCAGTGCCAAAGGAACCTCCCAAGGTTAGATTGAAGCTTCTCCCTCATCGAGAGAAGTTTTTAAATAAGTATGGAGTAACCCACAAGACTCCCCATACCATCCTCCAATGTTGGGAAGAGCGAGAATCTTCCAACAGGACATGAAGAGAGTTCTCAAGAAGAAAATCTATGGGTCCTGTGAAGAGTGGTTGAAAGGACTGGATGAGCAGTCCAAGGTTTTTGATGTGAGCTAACACAACCACGGAATTGGGTCCGGCTAGAGACCTTAAATCAAGCGTTTCTCGGGAGGCAGCCCGAGGTAAGAGTCTTTTGTACTCTTGTTTTTGTTTTTGCTTTTTGCTTTTGCATTTCTACGCGTTTTGTTTCTTTTGTCTTTTCAGGTTTTAGGTAATAAATGAAGAATAGTTGCTTGAAAGAGATTGCACAACCGCTTGTTTTCACTACCACTTCAATTTTCATGTGCCATATCACTGATTTTTACATTGTGAATATTCTTTTTCACTTCTATTTATTCTTCACATTGGGGACAATGTGAGTTTTAAGTATGGGGTGGGATATCCGCAGTCTTTTAGCATGTTTCTTTTCTTGTTATACGTTTCCTTTTAGCATGCATATAAAAAAAAATTGTGCTTCTAGGAATGACATGACCCCTATGACGATATTGTGCTTGTGAATTAGCCTTTGATTATTACTTTTGAGCTCAATTTGATTTATGGCATATATGGGATTTGAATACTTTGCTTGAATTTTATGTGATTTATGAAAATTATCTTGTCTAGTTGGATTGAGTTTGGATAGTTGAAGCTTCATGATAAGTTCTTATACATTGCATAGGGATGATTTAGGCAATTCGACTTCATTCTTCTTCTATCTTTATCATACTTAACCCCTCAAACATGGAATCTCTTGTCTCCTATCCGGGAATTAGGAATGTTTAGTTTGAAGGTGTGTGCTGAAATTGTTGTGTTGTGAATTGTTTGAAGAAGTTTGAAGGAAGTGAAATGTGATGTGATGAAGAAAATAAAAGCTTATAAGGGATTGTTGGCTATGAAAGATGAGTAACTCGGTACCATTCACATAGCCGGGTGTTTGTGCCTTGCCAAAGTCTGATTAGTTTTAAAAACATTCCCTTAGAGTGATTTGGTATGTGCATTTTGGTGTGAGGTACGTGAAGGAAACTGAACACCAAGGTTTCGGCTACTGTGCACCAATGCCTTTCACTCAAAAAAAAAAGAAAGAAAGAAAAGAAAAGAAAAGAAAAGGAAGAAAATCTGCAGATTATGCAAGGGTGGTGAATGTTGAGTTGAAAAGATGAAGTGTGTTGTTTCTTCTTCCCGGATTAGCACCACATGACCTAAATAACATCCTACCCTTATCACGTTTCTTGGCCTTTATTTGCTAAGTCCTTTTGATCTATGTATACATGTATTTGACTTGGCAGGCTTAAACTTGAATTTCTCAATTATATTAGATATTAGTAATTTTGACGATGAATGTGAAATTCTTGTAAAGTATGATTATATTTTCTATGCCTATTTCATTTGATCTTAATTGAAATATATCTTTAGCTATGAAACTTGCACTATTGAGGGTGATCATAATTAGAAGAACTTCGCATTTTTGTTTTTGTTTTTGTTTTGCATAGATAATTCATGTTATCTTACCTTAGATTTACTACTTGCTTGAGGACAAGCAAGGATAAGTATGGGGTATTTTGATAACATGATTTATCGACCCGTTGCACTCATGCATTTAGTTAGATTTTCCCTTTCCGCATTCATGTTTTAGCCTTAGTTTGTGCCATTTATGCTTGTTTAGTTCTACTTTGCAAGAATAGATGTCTACACGCACTATTTGTGGCTTTGTAGGTGATTTGACACATTTTGGAGCTGAAACAACGTATTTGAGGATCAAGCCTTGAAGTGGACGCATTGGAGCGAGCGTACTTGCACGGAAAAGGGCTAGGAATCGAGCTAAAGACACGAAGGAACGAAGGGATGGAATGATCTCGGCCGAGATCCATCGATCTCAAGCCGAGATCCATAGTTTCGGTCGATCTGGAAAGTTTCTGTTGTGAAATCTCGGTCCCAATCTCGGTCCCGATCTCGACCGAGATTTTATAAAAGGAAAGTTTTATAAAAGGAAATAAAACTGCTCTTGATTGAAGGTGACATTCAATTAAAAGCAACCCAAAACCCTTTCCAAAACCTTTTTGATTTCTTTCCCTTATCTTTTCCAACCTCCTTCTTATTCTAGATCTATCCTATTTTTAATCACTGTTGCAATTTATTCCCCTCAGTCCCTGAGATCGACCTTGGAATACTTACCTTTACTGTGATTGACCCATACACTGTGGGTTCGTTGCTATTTAGGGAATTATTTTCAGGTTATAAATTTAAAACTATCTCTTCCTTGTTTTACTAACTTATAGGTCTTTATCATTATTGATAAAGGTTTATAGGAGTGTAAAAACAGCGAACAAGTCCAAACCAAGATTAGAGTCCAACCATAATATAATGAAGCGAATGATATCACTCCTTGTTGAATACCGATAATGTTGGTAAAACAAAGGATAAAGACCATCAATACCTAGTGCTTTGCATGACTTCAATTTGAAGAGAGCTAAATGTATCTCGGATGTTGTTAGGCAATATACTAACTCATCATTAATGTATGGTGTGACAGACGAGAGGATACAACCAATATTTGATGATGATGATGGGCTAGATGTAGTAAAAAAGGTCGTAAAAATATAATATTTAGAGATTTTAAATTGCGAAAGTAAAAATATTACATGTGTCGTCAGTGATATTATAGATAGTGTTTCTTGCTTTGCGGCTAGAAGTCTTATGGTGAAAATTAGTATTGTATCCCCATATTAAGGCCATTAGAGTGGAATCGAGTATGCCAAAAACGCTCATCCTCTAACTGTAAACATTGATACTAAAAATAAAATATATGGCTAATTCCGAAAAATGAATGATAAATATATATTAAAATATAAAAAAAAGTTCTCTTCATAATAAGTGTTCTCACCGGAACCAAAATATATATATAATTGATTAATTTTTTTAAAAAAAAATCAAAAAGTTGTGTGTAACAGTTTTCATAAATAACTGAAAAATTATAATCAGCCTTTTGTTTGTAATGATGGAAACGTGCGATAAATGATCGAGTTTACAGTTAAATTAAACCCATGTGAAAATTGAACTTTATTTATATGATTTTAAGGAAAAATGAGGAAGATGGTGGAGACAAGGTGAACCCATTATCTCTTCATTATCTTCATACCCAAACCTCTTCGCTATAACTTTATAGCTCTTATCTATATCTTTTCCTGAGCCATGAGTTGTATAAAATAATAATAATAAGAAAGAAAAAAGTGACTATATTTTATAAGTAAATAAAGCAAGAAGAACATTATTATTGGCATAATAATATGATAGGTAGTTGGCATGTGTTATTCAAAGCTGTAATGGCATGACCTCGACCAACTCTTTATTTCTATATATGAAATTTATGGGTGCTTCTCATCTCATCTCCACGTCATCATATCCTATCTGTCGTAGCAAAATGAGAAAATTCCACGTGCAAGTGTTGAACCACTGTTGTGGATACACGTGTACTTGGTCCGTAGCCTCAAACTTACGCTCATTTATGAATCTCAAAAAACAACGTCCCAACCTAATTTCAAACTTTCTCGCTCGGCTAATCTAACTATAGGCTATGCAAAAGTGTTGCATTTTATTTCTAGATTTTGGTATATTATTGTGAAATACGTCTGAACAAATCTTTAAAGTAAATGACGAAAAACAATCTAGAATGATTGTTTAGCCAGAAACAAAGCATCAAACACAGTATTTGTTTACGAGGTTCTACGTTTCCGGAATTTCATATATGATCCAATCCACTAGAGTAAGAGCCAAAGTCAGACAAGAGTTACATATACAAAACGTTAAGAGTAAAACCAAGACAAAGTATAGCAAGAGTAGAAAGAACGTCTAAAAGAACAAGAACAGAACACAAATCTGGAGAATCAAACGATTCTCTGCGTGTAGACTGCCTGTAACCAGTAGATGCTTCCAAGCTAAGAACCGTAGGAAGAACTAGCGCTCGATCTCACTATCTGTTGGTGAAAGACTCTCAGACAAAGCTACGATCTCAAGAGGAGACAAAGCTCTTCGCTCTCGATCACAAGAAGCTAGGGCTTGATCAGAGAGAGCGGCGAGGGAGACGAAGAGGTATCGAAGAAGAGAGAAGCTCAAGTTGCTAGGGTTAGGAAGCAACTAACCTTTATATCGTTGCCCATTATCAAACGACACCGTTTGATTAAATGAACCAACTCAAGTAACATAAAAGAACCCAGTTCACTCAAATAAAACAGAAGAGGTATTAAACCGGTTTCTTCAACAGATCACACGTTCGAACCTCCTTGTTGGCTCATTCTCTTAACAATTCACCCTCCTAACTCTTGTAGTTCTGACTCAAACAAAATAATGGATTTGGTATACATATGTTCATCATCGATCCAACATTCATCTTCTAAGTTATTTCAGACATATGAAGCAAATCCCTGCAAAAGACAAACTTTTCATTAGTAACAATTTTTGTACCAAAATCAGCAAGGTTCTCTTCTCCCTTAATTTTCTCAACTAATAATTCTTTCTTGTCGATCTTCTGCCTGATATAATGATACATAACATCAATGTGCTTAGTTCTTTCGTGATAGACAAGATCTTTACATAAGAACATAGCACTTTGACTATCAGTATATATAGTAGCAACATAAGCTAGACTTGTTAAGAATCTCAGTTAGAATTCCTTTTAGCCACATGGCTTCTTTAGCTGCTTCAGTACCAACAATATATTCAACTTCAGTCGAGGAGAGAGCAACAATTGATTGTTGTTGTGATTTCCAGGAAATGCAATTTCCACACCAAGAATATACATATGCAGTTGTAGACTTTCTAGTATCTTTATTACTTGCATAATCCGAGTCAACATAACCCACAAGATCATTAGAATCACAGTGAACACCATATTCTAGAGCAAGTGAAGAAGTACGACATAAGTATCTTAGCAAGAATTTCATAGCAAACCAGTGTTTATAAGAAGGATTAGACATATATCTACTTAAAACACTAACAACAAAGGCTAAGTCAGGCCTAGTACAGACCATAGCATACATCACATAACCTACTACTACATCATAAGGAATAACTTTCATATTTTTAACCTCTTGAGTAGTAACATTAGTCGTCTTAGTCAGATCAAGATGAGCACCAAGAGGTATAGAACTTGGTTTAACAGATTTCATATTAAATATGTCTAGCACTTTTAGTATATAGTCATGCTGAGTCAACCAAAATTTTCTTTTCTTCCTTTTTTTTTAACAATAGTAATTCCAAGAATTTTCTGTGCAGGACCAAGGTCCTTCATGTCAAAAGTATTTTTCGGAGATGTTTTAATATCCTTGATATTACCTTTAGACTTGCAGATTATTAAAATATCATCAACATATAACAAAACATAGAGAGGATATTCAACTTTAATAAACTTGAAGTATAAGCAAGAATCATAGGAACATTGAGTAAAGCCAAGAGCTTTCATGCATGAATCAAATTTCTTATTCCACTATCTAGGAGACTATTTCAAACCATATATAGATTTATTAAGCAAACAGACATGATTAGGAAATCTTTCATCAATATACCCTTTAGGTTGACTCATGTATATAGTTTCATCCAAATTACCATGTAAGAAAGTTGTCTTAACATCCATCTGATCAATATCATAATCAAACACAACAACAATGGATATTAACATTCTTAAGGTTTTATATTTCACCACAGGAGCAAATATATCATTATAATCCTCTCCTTCCCTTTGTGTAAAGCCTTTAGCAAATAATCTGGCTTTAAACCTAGGCGAATCAGTAAAGTTCTGACTTTCTTTTACCTTGTACACCCATTTATTGCCTATCAATCTAGCATTTTTAGGTTTAGGTACAAAGTCCAAGTGTTGTTGACTTTCATAGATTCAATTTCTTCATTCATAGCATACTTCCATTCATTATTGTGTTTAGAACTAATAGCATGTTCATATAACTCAGGAGTAGGAACAGAAATAACCTCAGTGGAAGGCATATTCTATAACATACTTATGAACATCATCTATATTCTCAACTAAGTTCATGTATTTTGGATTTGGTTTCTTATGCCTAATTTCTCTATCCCTAGTTAATTGATAATCAGATAAAGAAGGCAGAGAAGTTATAGCAGGCATATCTGTATTGCTATCATTAGAAGGCAATTCAGAAGACAAATCAAAGTTTGAAGTAGAATTAGGGAGATTAGAATTGCTCATTGTCCCTCCTAATTGATGAGGTGTAGTAGGTGAGGTAGTATCTGAACCTCCTAAGATGAAAGAGAAAGTGTCTCTCGAGGAATCTAATTGACTGGAGTTGTCAGTCATGCTTAAATCTCTCGAGAGGCACTTCTTCCCCCTCGAGAGATTATAGTCAGCATAGTCATTGTCATCATCTTCCTCAATGATATCTGCATTATCACTTGGTTCATAGAAAGATAAATCTCCATTCCTGTCATTTTTCTCAGAATTGATATTAGTAGTTAACTTGAAAGGAAAATCATTTTCAACAAATGTAACATCTCTACTAATAGTTGTTTTGTAAGCTCCAGGTTGTAGGATTAACATTTTATATCCTTTAACACCGGTAGGATATCCTATCATGACACATTTTTGTTTGGGATTAAGCTTGTCATCTGAGTATTTTGCATAAGCAGCACACCCAAAAGTTCTTAGATGTGAGAGTTTGGTGATTTTTCATACCAAAGTTCCTGAGGAGTTTTAAGATTTATAGCACTAGATGGAGATCTATTAATGAGATAAGCAGCAGTGCTAACTGCTTCTCCCCATAAAGAGTGCTTTAAGCCAGAAGATATTAGCATGCATCTAGCTTTTTCTAAGAGAGTTCTATTCATTCTCTCTACAACACCATTATGTTGTGGTGTACTTGGGGCAGTTAAGTGTCTTTTAATTCCATTTTCATGACAGAGTTGATTAAATTCTGTATTACAGAACTCCAAACCATTATTAGTTCTAAGGCATTTTAACCTATGATTGGTTTGACCTTCTACTGTAATTTTCCAATTTTTAAAATTTTCTAGGGCATCATTTTTATTCTTGAGAATATAAACCCACACCTTTCTAGAGTAATGATCTATTAAGGACAGGAAATATCTCCTACCCCCAGTGGTTTCAATCGGAGCAGGACCCCATAAGTCAGAATGAACATATTCTAAGGGTTTACTAGCTTTAAACTCATATTTATTGAAAGTATTTCTGGTAGCTTTTTCTAGAATACAAGTCTCACATGACTTAAGATCACTAGGTTTACCTGGTATATGTCCATTTTTAAAAAGATAGAATAAATATTTATTGCCTATATGTACTAACCTAGAGTGTCAGGTTAAGGTTTGTTCATTTGTAAGGCAAGTAGATTTTTCAACATTATTGAACTCAGGATTTCCAATCACATGATAAATGCCATTCTTTTTAATACCTTTAACTAGAACTTTTCCATTTCTAGAGACAAATCTTATTCCAGAGTGAGTATTAATATCACAGTTTAGGTCATCAAACATGCTTTTAGATAGCAGGTTTCTCCTAAGTTCTGGAATCCATCTAACATTCTGAATGGTTCTAATTTTATTATCATGCATTCTAAAAGGAACTGATCCTATGCCTTTTATGGCAAGAGAAGTATAGTCTCCTAGTCTTACTTCTCCTTCATCATGTTTATGTAAGTAATCAAAATGACATTCATGTGGAGTAGCATGCATGTTACATCCAGAATCAAGAATCCGGGAATTTAAATCAGAAGCAGGTGCAGTATATAGCAAATCAGAACAAATCAACAGTTCATTATCTGAATTATCATAACATGACATATTTTCACACAAAGCAGAGGTTCCATTTTTATTAGATTTTTTTTGCTTTATCACTTTTCTTTTTCCTGCATTCAGGTGTTTTATGCCCCTTTTTACCACAATAATAACATGTGATAATTTTTCCTTTATCTTTATCAGAAAAATTGTCTTTGTTCTTATGGACAGAATTTTCATTATTTCTGTTCTTAGCTTTAAATGTGTTCTGATTTCCTTTATTCTTATCCAGATAGCTACCTTTAGCATACATGATTTCATTTTTAGGTTCTTTGGAACTAATTTTAACTTTGAAAATTTTCATTTTTTTTATTTTTCTGTAAAATAGCTTCTAGCAACTTTTTCTTAGTTAAATTTTGATGACCATACTGTATAATATCCTTAAAGGTATTAAACTGAGTAGGTAAAGAATTTAATATGATAACAGCTTGATGTATATCATCAATTTTGTCACTACAACGTTCTAAAGCAAGAGTCATTCTAAGAAAAGCATCTAAGTTATCATTTAAGGTCAGATTTGTATCCATTTTAAAATGAAACAATCTACACAACAATGAAATTCTACTAGGCATGCTTTTTACTAGAAATAAAGTTTTCAAAGTGTTCCAAAGAGTTTTAACAGTAACTTGATTTAGGACTTGTCGTCCTACTTCATCAGTGAGTCTCAACATGATCTCAAAATGAGCTATTTGATCCAGCTCTTTCTTTTCCTCCTCCTTTGTATTTTTTGGAAAGTCTTGAGTGATGGCTCTCCAACATTTTAACCTACCACATAGCAAAGTAAGTATTGCCATCAAAGGGTTTAATTTTTGTTGTGTCACCCATTCTTCTCGTCACAATCACTTAATGAAATCTTGACAACTATCCTGAAAACACTTTATACTAGATCTAATCCAAAGATAACCCAGTAATCTCCTGAATAGTGGCAAGAATCAACTCTTGCAAAAACTCTTGGAAACTAAAGGTCTTCCAAGGATTCAATCGATGGATTGGTGATCTCCAAAGAAATGAAGTCAAAAGTAAGTGAGGACAAGAGGATTTTTCAGCAATCAGAATAGATCAAGGCAACTAGTTTCTATAGGAAGCGTAGCTACACTTAAAATCTATGAATATAGGATAGCAACGGAAGATTTAAAGCAGAATATACAAGAACAAAGAGAAAAAGCCTAAAAAATCTAAGTGTATATGATTCTTTGAAACTTAGAAGATCGCAAACGTTTCGAACCTCCGGTCAATGGACACACGGTTAACGCCGACCTATGTTCAAGAAAGAATCAAGCAAAACTTGGAATTTTAAAGGAAGTAAAACAAGGAACAAGCTCTGATACCAATTTGTGAAATACGTTTGAACAAATCTTTAAAGTAAATGACGAAAAACAATCTAGAATGATTGTTTAGCCAGAAACAAAGCATCAAACACAGTATTTGTTTACGAGGTTCGGAACAAGTCCTACGTCCCCGGGATCTCAGATATGATCCAATCCACTAGAGTAAGAGCCAAAGCCAGACAAGAGTTACATATACAGAACGTTAATAGTAAAACCAAGACAAAGTATAACAAGAGTAGAAAGAACGTCGAAAAGAACAAGAACAAAACACAAATCTAGAGAATCAAACGATTCTCTACGTGTAGACTGCCTGTAACTAGTAGATGCTTTCAAGCTAAGAACCGTAGGAGGAACTAGCGCTCGATCTCAGTATCTGTTGATGAAAGACTCACATACAAAGCTACGATCTCAAGAGGAGACAAAGCTCTTCGCTCTCGATCACAAGAAGCTAGGGCTTGATCAGAGATAGCGGCGAGGGAGACGAAGAGGTATCGAAGAAGAGAGAAGCTCAAGCTGCTAGGGTTAGGAAGCAACTAACCTTTATATCGTTGCCCATTATCAAACGACACCGTTTGATTAAATGAACCAACTCAGGTAACATAAAAGAACCCGGTTAACTCAAATAAAACAGAAGAGGTATTAAACCGGTTTCTTCAACAGATCACACGTTCGAACCTCCTTACCGGCTCATTCTCTTAACAATTATAACATACATATATTTCTCAGTTGAATTGTTCAAATCTAGTCGTTTGAAATTAAAATGTCCTGCACAAGTGCAACTTTGCATGAAATTACGACTTACTAGTAAGGCGGTGAAAAACAAAAGAGTTACTCTTTTTTTTGGTGGGAGACAAAAGAGTTAATCTGGTAAACCCTATAATTGTAACGCAATTATACGTAGTGACGGAGCCATAAACTTTAATAAGAGGGGGCTAGATTTTTTTTAACTATTTCATCGAATTTAGCAAAAATTTCATAAAATAAATAATTTTGTACTTTTGAAGAGTTTATTTATACTATTATTTAATAGAGATTTCTTACGGTTTTATAACCCGACAACAAAATTTAACTTGACGACTGTCTCACTTATGATTATCAATATACGGAGTATAGTACGTAAAGAAAAGAATCCAATCTTATATATAATTTTAGATTTCGGCAACCTTCATAGGCACTAAACTACCACGTATGATCGACTCGATCCACCCTTGTGATCGACTCGATCAGTTGATGTTTACTTTTCAATAAAGATGATTTTTTTTTTGGGAAATTTCGGATGGTACCCATGTGGTTTTGGGTATTCCGGATTTTGTCCAAGAGTTTTTTAAAGTCCGGGGTGGTACCCCTAAGTTTTTTACTTTTTCGGATTTTGCCCACATTGTCTCACCGAGCCAAACGCTCCTTATGTTCAATTAAAAAAAATAAAGAAAAAAAGAAAGAAATTAAACCTAAACACAATTAATCTGGACATCTCTCATCTTCTTTTATCCTTGGCTCCAGGACAGGTCTGGTCTCCTCCTTCACTCCCCTCATCTCCTCCTTCGCAAAGGGCTAGGGCTTTCTCCCCGCTCAATCGCAGAGGGCTAGGGCTTTCTCCTCCTCGATCGTCTCTCTGGTCTGCATCGTTCATCTCCTCCGTCTCTGCATCTTCGCTCCTCTCTTCCGTCATTTCTCTTCCTCGGTCCACCGCCCGGGGTAGGCAATTCTTAACCTCCACAACCGATTCTCCAGGCTTGAAAAATTCGAACCAGGTTTGGCCAAATTCACTACACATATGATCCAAGTAATCCAGGCCTGGCAAGCTATTTAACAACCTCATTTTGCTTCAAATTTGCAGGAGCTATGTCTCAGTTTGATATGATTCTTGGTGCAGATTAAATTTTGAATATCTAACAGACAATAAGCTTATCATTATAAGTTACAATATTCTCCAATTTACCCGAGAGATTAGTTCATATGATCAACAATGATTACACTAGTCTAGATTCTAATGAACTTCCTGACATGTAATCCTTCCAAATCAAAATCCCTAGCCCTCTGCGAGTTTATCAGATGAAGAATTGCCTTGCCCTGCGGTGGACCGAGGAGGAGAAACGAAGGAGGAGGAAAAGACCGAGGAGGAGGAAGCCCTAGCCCTCTGCGAAGAAGGGGACGAGCAATCTAGAGACGAAGGAGAAGAGTACTACCCCTGCAAAAATTAATTGTTTTTTCCTTTTTTTTTTAATTGCATCATGAGGAGTGTTTGGCTTGGCTTGTAGAGTGAGTTTGGGCAAAATTCGGAAAAGTAAAAAATTTAGGGGTACCACCCGGACTTTAAAAAACTCTTGGGTAAAATTCGAAATACCCCAAACTACAGGGATACCATCCGAAATTTTCCTTTTTTTTATAAGTATGTCTTGATATACTTTTATTGTTTTAGAGTCCGACTTTGCATGATGTATCTATGATCCTTGTGATTAACCATGTCCTTTAGAATATTTGTCCTAATTAAATGCTATGAAAATCTTATGATTGTTCAATGAAATATGAGAGAGTTGTATGTAGATGATACTATGGTCTATTTGCATCTCAGGGTATTGTGTGCAAGATAGAGGGTTGTATGAATTCATACCTTCATTTTGTAAAAAATGAGAAAACTACGCAAGAATATTTTCTTAGCATGATTAATATGACATTGAATGTATTTAATTACAAATTGAGATTATATTATGTTTATTGTGGTGATTCGAACATTGATTATATATATATATATATATATATATATATATATATATATATATATATATTTTGTTGCTGCAATTGTTGGTTATATGTTGATTTGTTGAAACCTTAAAACCAATTTCTTTTACCGTCATTGCTAATGAGTTGACTGCTTTCATTGATGTTTCGATTGTGATTGTTAGTTTTTGTAGATTGTTTTGCTTTTATGTTCTTTGCCGATACATTACATTACGGCTTAAAAACAATTTCTTTTATTTTCTACTTTTGTTTTAGTTCTTGCTTTAATTATTCAAACCATTACATCACTCTTCGTGTGTTCAATCCCGACCTCTCGTACCATAATCCGATCTTGTATATTCATTGTCAGATCCGCAACACTCCTTTCAACCCTCATCAACAAAATTGAGGCACTCGGTTCAACCCTCAAAAAAAATTGAGGCACTTGTTTCAACCCTCACAAAATCGATAGATTACAAAGGAATAACGAAGAAGATAAGGAGATGCAGATGCGGGGGCAAGTGTGGACATACTATGGATAGGGTTGTGTATCCGGTCCGGCGGACCGGACCAGACCGGAATTTCCGGATCCAGCTTAACCGGTTTGGACCAGAATAAATTAAAATAAATTTATATATATATATATATATGCAAAAACTTTTTTAAAAAATCAATTTTTTTTATATTGAATAGGTACAAAATATATATATATATATATATATATATATATATGATTTTTTTAATATATAAATTTAAATTAATTAAAAAAAAATTAAATTAAATTCCGGTTGGAACCAAAACTGGAATTTCCAAAAACTCTTGACGGTTGGAACCAGAACTGGAATTTCCAAAAACTCTTGACGGTCCGGTTTTCCCGGACGGATGTAAGTCACCTGCTTGTATGAGGTGGTTGCTCAGGGGAAATGCAGAAAGAAAGTTCCCTGGTTCGTGCCGCGTAATCAAGAAAAAGTATAAAGAGGTTCAAGAAAGAGTAGAAATTAACAAGTAAAAACAAAGGTGGTTAGTTCATATTTTGCTAACTGGTTCAAAATATGCACATCCACGTTACAATACTTATCGGAATCTAACAAAATCCGAACGGCGACCAACATTACAAAACTTTAAGCTCCGAACCCTTCAACTGAGAACAGAGCCAGTGATCACTGATTTGCTAACTAGTGGACCAACAGATGAAAATTTGTATGAAAATGCTCCAAAGCCTTATACAGACCAACAGATGAAAAATACATATGTTCTATTGATCTTTCAACATCTATAATAATCTCACACCCAAAACTTTTAGCTCTACAAAAGTAGAATAGTACATAACAACACTCCAGCATACATTGTTCATGTTCTACCTTCATGACCTTCTTTCCTGGTTTAACCAAGAAATAACATACAACCTATGATTCATTCTACAGACATACCTCTAATACCTTTAACGCGTTTAGTAGCTTCTTTCACTTTGTCTAGTCTTCTTTTGTAGATACTGTAGTATCATTTACATCTGTGGCTACTGGAGGACCCTCATGTTCACTGTCTTCACTATCCGGTGAAGTGTCTCTAGGAGATTGGCCGGGACTGCTTGTTGTGTTGACACTGTCCGCTGTCAGAGAGGAGGTAGTTGTCGGGGCATTAACTTCCGACAAACGATCGTCCCTTTTCCTTGGTCCATTCACAGTGTGACAATGTGGGCAAATATAAGTCACATAAGGAAAATCTTCTTTACTTGCAAGTCCTGCATACAGGCACCAGAAAGTTATAAAAAAAAATAATAATTAAGGTTGTGTTTGGTGTGTCAAACGGTATAGTCTACTTTCAAAAAGTTCATGTCATTATTTATTTATGAAAATAATTCCTAGAGTTGAGGCATCTCCATTTTAAGTATAAAATTTGTTTCTTTTCCTTCCGTATAAGGTTTCAAAATGTATCAATCACTTCCCCATTCACTTGAAATAACACAGAAAATTGAAATTGTTTTCAAGACATCACATATAAGACCAACATATGGACTAGATTAATTTCTTTTCCTTTCCTTTCCCTTCGATACAACCAAACAAGACCTAAATCTAAATGCGACTTTTAGTAGCTTCCAAAAACCAGTGTTTAAAATACTACAAATGCTAAAACTACTATGGAAGCTGGTTTACCAAACATCTCTAAAAATTACAAGAACGCTAAACTCTACCTCTGGTCCTCTGTCACTAGTTTTTTGACATTGCTAAACACGCACTGTTTTCCTTTCTTCAGATACATTTTTTTTTGCATACATAACATCAATGGCATGTGAAAATGAGATGAAGTGTTAAACACAAGGCTTAGTAAACATACCGTTGTGCATATGGCAGTTGCCACAAATAAGAGCATAGCACTGCGCTGGATCCTCTCCCACGAGCAATGCTGCTATTTGTGCTAACCAACCACCAGAATTTGCATTTGGTTGCCCTTTTTGATGATGATCCACATGCAAAGTTTGGCTCTGGTCAGCAATCTCAGATCCCATGTGTTGCAACATTGCTGCATTATGGTGATGCAAAGCGGGATTCTTTACACCACTGCCTGGTTGATTGTCTGGTTGCTTCCTATTTCTAAGGCCACCGGGTTGTTGCACGAGTTCAACATCCCTGCTTTTTGTGGTTGAATCATGAAGCTTAGACTCACCTCCCACAAACAATTTTAGGCCCGAGTCTGCACCCAATTTGGATGCTAGAACTGTTGCAGCAGCTGCTTTTGCTGCAGGGTCGGTATCATATCTCTGCAAAACAAGGAACCCCAAATCACTAGTTACTCAAATATACCTTATAGTCCCACTACAGATATAATTATCATCCAACTCCAATTTCTACAACATCAATCAACATCAAAGTATCACAACATAGTCACACCATTCTTTTTCCTATAAAACCTTTACAAACAAGCAAATAAAAGATGTACACTTTCTCTTTATTGTGCACATATGATACTTCACTTCCGATATAGAAGTCTTTTGTGTATCAGTATATGAGTGGTCAAAGGGGAAAGAAAAATAACTGCTAATAGTGACAACTGATTATTTCGGGACAAGTGTACCCTTTGTGGCATTGTTCAGCTAATTTCATCTCCTTTAAAACAGATTTAAGAAGTTATTAGCACCACTGCACAACGAGCAAAAATTTATGAGAAAAATTACTACATCAGCTTGCAATATATAGTAAAAGACAGAACTGGAAAAGTACCGTGTGTTTTTCTACAACTTTTTTGTGTGCGGAGTATGTTTTATTTTTTCTAGATAAGTGTCTATATATAAATAGAAGTGAAAAGAAAATTTATACTGAATAAATATTGATATGATACCACAAAGCCATGGGTCCATGCCATTATTGAGCAAAAATTCAGACACTAATAAATGCAGATGTTCCTTTAAGCCAATTGTATATGAAAATCATCTGCATTGTTCAGCATTGCTATTGACAGTGACTGGACCCTTTGTGGCATTGATCAACTTAATTTATTGTCCTTCCAAACTGGTTTAAGTAGTCAGAATGGCTTAATTAGCACCACGCCACCACCGCAACACAGATTTCTTCCAACAGAACATGCAACTTGAAGCATTGTTTAGAAAATAATTAGCAAAGCCGTAAACATTCAGTAAATAACAGAGTAGGAAGAGGTAATGAGTCAAAATCCAAGTGCCAACCAGCACAATGAGCTGTTGCATTATATAGTAATAATTGTTCATAAGAAAGTGATAACTTTTTTTTACATGGAAGACCAAGAAATCAGGATTTAATTTAGACACAAGCAAGTAAGCAACCAAATAATGCAAATCTAAATTGAATATAGAAACCTCTGCATTTTCAGCAGTTCTTTTGATGGTGAGTGTAGCCCTTCCCAAACAAATTTTATGAAGTCAAATTCAACTTAATCTCCTTTCCAAACAGGTTTTAAGCAGTCAAATGGAATTAAAGCAGAAAAAGGTAACGAGTCAAATCATCAACTGCCACCCACCGTAATGCATTGTTGAAATATATAGTACATAATAGAGAAGGGAAAATTAATATGAGACAAAATTCAAGTGTCACCCACCTGAATGAGCTGTTGTGTTATATAGTAGTTAGTTTTCTCCTTGAGTTCATCAATTTTGGCTTGCCTTTCAGCCCGAAGCTTTTCCAAACTTTTCTGATCCTTGCGCTCAACTAATCAGAAAAATTAATATTTCATAGTTCAGGAAAAGAAATAATCAGAGAAAACATATCAGTTTATTCCACAAGAATACTATGTTGAGAACAACCAAGTCTGGACTGCATACATGACTATCATGCCAATTCCATTGTTCAAGGGGAAGTAGACAAAGTATACTGAACAGAATATTCAAGCTACTTTTGCCAAAATTAATGCAATTTATATACACACACATACACCTACCAATTTATCAATTGACATTCAGAATTGAAGCATTTATAGGCAATCAAAATTGCCAAGCTACGTGTGCATACTGCAAACCCAGCCATATCTAATATCAGATACCAATTACTATTAGCATTTAAATATGGAATAACAAACTATTGCTCATATATACAATCTACACAAAATATCATCCGATTCTAGGAGGTGCCTTCCAAATCAAAAGTCAACTTCCTTCTATACAAATTTCTCCACCAAGAAAAGGACTAATCTTTTTCATACTACCGCAGTGGTTTTTATTGTATAAGGAACCAAATAACAGTGAAATAATAGATTGAATGAACAATATAAGACCCGGAATTACTAAATGTCATTCGTATAATACTCGGTTACTCACACATATTATTGAAGTTCCTGATGGCTGTGTAAACGACAAATGATAAGGCGGGTAAAAGAAACATTGGTAGTACACGAAAGGCCCTAATCTTCCAGTTTTCTGCTGATGCTGCAGTCATCATAGCATAACCTACAGCAATTAACTGAAAGTGGCAACACAAAAGTAGTGGTAAAATCAGATCCAACATGAAGAAAAAAAAAGATAAATGAAATGTCAACAAAAATGATAACCAAAGATAAAACTTTCAATTATGAATTATTTTGGTGTCATTACGAACCCCTACAAGTGGGGGAAAAGGTTGTCTTCTATCACAATCCAAACTCCATCAATAAAATAAGCAGTGTTCATGGGGGAACAAATGGCCAGTATCACAACGAAATATACCAAATATGTATGATAAGGCTTCTGAAGTAGCATGAACCTCGGCATACAAAATGGAGTTTTTCATGTCATTATTATCAGACAAATTATAAGGCTCAGATATATTTCCCAATTCTACTTAGCAAGTAACTACCACTCTAGCACACAGACTACCTGCAACAACTGTTGCACATCACATTAATGACTTCTAATTGTTAACCACATCCTGTAAGTGCATTTCATGCAAGAATCAAGAAACCTTTGCTCATAAAAGCGTGATGCTAAAAATGAAGACATCCTAATAAGATATATAAATAAATACAAATCACAGAGGTAAAGGTAAAAAGTTATTGAAAAGCAAACGCCTCAACAATCTATCAAATGAAAGAATCATTTATTTAGCATGACAACAAAGGCCAAATTTACCTCCAAGAGCACAGAAAAGAGAATGAGATGCCTTTTCAACCTCCCCCAGTTCTGTTGCCTTATCCTCATTCTAGACAAAATGGTAGCCTCTTCTTTTGAAATCCGCTCTAGTCTCCTCTCAAAATCATCATTTCGCGAGCCAAAGAGTCCATTCCAAATCCAAGAGACCAGTTGCCACTGCTTCTTCTTCTTCTTACTCGTCACTTCCTTGGTGTTCTTCTCATGAACTGGCATGTCTGATTTTTCAGCAATGTCTACATCTTTTTCAGATTCCTTAGCCATTTCTGATAATTATAATAGCAGAGAATCAACTAAAAGGAAGCTATAGCAACGAATTAAAAGACAACTGAACCAGCAGAAGATGAAGCACAAATGTGATACTCATGCTCAAACATAAAAATCGACTAAAACCAAGTTAGTTATCCTGATCAGAAACAGGATCCGTTCCGGAGAAAGACCACGGATATCAAATAACTGGCATTAACACAAGAACCGGACAATCGAAACCGCAAGTAATAAATAAATTGAAACTGAAAATTACCAGAAAGGATGGCGCTGTATCAGGACGATACGGAACCTGAGAAGTCCGGTAGTGTGAAAGTTCAAAGTGAGGGATTCACCGATCTCAAAACGTCGGGGAACAAATACCGACGTTTGCAGGCAAGATATGTCCTGAAATGCAGCGCCTCGCCACCACAACCGATCGCTTTGCTAGATCGGCTACTCAAAACCCAATAACACTCCCACTGCTGCCCAAATTAGCGTGCAAAAGTGCTGGAGCAAGCAATTCCTCTTCAATTTCAACAAGTTTGGGCGGATTCATCTAAAACCCTGAAAATAGAGGGAGGGTTTGGAGGGGATATGAACTGTCGCCACCCACCAACACCAAGCGACCGTGCCGTTCTTAGGCGTATATGCGTATTACAGAAAAATAAGATTTGGGTTCACCAAATTTAGTAGGTAATTAAAGTTATAAACTAACAAATTTAGTAGTACAATCACAAAATCTTATTAATTAAGAAATGAATTCCTAAACTAACAAATTTAGTACGTAATTAAAGTTATAAAAATTACTAATGGTACGTTGGTCCGTCGGTATGACATCGTTAAATAATAATAATGATTTTTTAATTAAAAGATTTGTATTTTTATGTTATTGTTATTTAGTTTAACAAAATCTTATATTTTCAGTATAATATTTTTAATTTTTTTTGTTCATAATTATTTTTAAAAATTATTTGTTATCCCAATTATTTTTAATTCGATCATGTTCACAAATTAATACGTGGGAGGTGGGTCATTAACCTAATGGTACGTGCCTTATTGACATTAATAAAACATAGATTTTCGGCATAATATCTTTTGATAATGATTTTTTAATTACAAGGTTTTCATTGTTATATAATCATTTAGAAAATAATTAATGATTTTTTGGTAACAACTTTTAATTTAAACAAATATGTGGTATCATTTACAAATTTTAATTTTGAAAAGACTTATTAAAAATATATATAAATTTATCTATTTAGAATTTTTTAACACCATATTTGCTATAGTAAGAAAGCAATTAGTCCACAAAAGGTAAAAATCACATTAATAAGATGGGTAATAGGTCTAGAAAAACAAACTAAGATCCTAGTAATTTTAGATTTATTTTTATTATAAAATTAAGGTATAGAGGGAATTTTAGAGAGAAGATAAAATAAAGTCCTACAAATACGATTTATCTAGGTTTGGGTTCTGGTTCCGGTTATGAGTTATGGGTTTTGGTTTTTATTTTTCGGTTTTCGGGTTTGAGGTTAGGGTTTCAATTTTCGGGTTCGGTGCTTGACCTTGAGTAAATTAAAATTATCAAATAGTCATTTCAATTAACCTTTATAAATAAATAAGAAGGGTTTAGTTTGTTACCACATAAATAAATTGACCTACTAAACGCTGCAAAAAAAAAACAATAAAAGTCTACTTAACAAACTCTCCCCAACACATTTAACTATTTAAGATAATGCTCAAAGTTTATATTACTATCAACAAAGATATAATCCTAAAAAGGCCACTCACCGTGAACTACCAATAGAGAAGCAAAGATCTCTCACAAAGGCCAAAACGGAAAAAAGTTTACAATTTTTGGAATATAGATAAAAATAGTAAAGAGGGTGAATCTTTTATTTACACAAGTATATGTTGTGGCTAACATTCCCTCACATTAGAATGACCCTAGCAAAACATCTCTAACGGCCTACCCGAAGCATTTTACCCTCGTACCCTTTGATATGCCTTTTTGCTGATTTTGTAATTCCTCCTCGCATAAACCTTTAAAGGTTTGAATGTTCTTCCAAGAAAGTATTGTCCACAAGTTTATAGAAAGGACATTGTTGTTGAAATTATGAGCAAGTCATCAAGGTGAAATCTTCTTTAGCCTTTCCTTCCCACTAATCCAAAACCTTATGACATCTTGCTTGATTTTCTCGAGTAGCTAACGCTACCAAATATCCTGATGGTTAAACTCTTCTTCTTTCATGATCAACTCATGGGGCAAATCAACTCGGTAGAAGAAGAGCAAGCACTAGATTGAAATGTACTAAGTAATTTTAAAATTTCGGTATTAACTTCTTGCACAATGTTAGGAACATTATAGTCTTCTTGTGTTAAGTTTACACACAAACGATCATAATAAATAGTCAATAAATCAGAAAGACCATCTAGTTTAAGTCTAGGATCAAAAACGGCGGTTACAAGATAAATCATGGGAATGTTTTTATAATATTTAAGCCATTTTTCTTTCATATCAAGCATACATTGTACAAGGCAAGGTATGTTAAAACATTTTACAAAAGCTTCGGAAACATTAACGGCAATTTCTACAAATCTATGAGATGTTGGAGTGTAAACACAACTCATGATATTAGTTGCATCATTAAAAATTTTTAAAACATTACAAATATGGGCACAAGTTTCCCAAACATTTTCATCATCTAAAATTGACCAAGGAACATGAATTGAAGCAAATTCTTGTAACAAAACTTTATAACGTACGGCTTCACAAAGTAGTTTGTAAGTCGAGTTCCAACGAGTTCCAACATCTTTTGAAAAAGCAATAGGATGAACATTTTTGTTTAAACATAAATTTCTCCATTTTCTTCTTAAATCGGAGTCATGCCAAATATGATCAATAACAAGTTTGATTGGGGTTAGCATATCTCCTAAAACCTTAAGTCCATCTTGAACACATAAGTTTAAAATATGACATGCACATCTTTGATGAGTATAAGGAGTTTTTATATATTGTCCCGCATCCTCAACCAAATGGTTTACGGCGGCGGTATTTGCGGATACATTATCAAAAGAATATGAAAAAATTCGATGTTGTAAATTATATTCTTGTAAAACCGTTTTAATCATGCTTGCAATGCCTAGTGCATTATGTCTTTGATTAAAATGCCGAAAACCAATAACATATTTATGCAAAAACATAGCGTTATCAATAAAATGTAAAGTAATGCCCATGTAAAAATGTTGTTGTGATTGTGTACTCCAAATATCACTACAAATTGAAACTTGATGTTCAAAACTAGCCAAATTCGAGAAAAATTTTTCTTTCTTTTTTAAGTAAGATTTATTAACTAATTTTGAAACGGTTTTCCTAGAAGTTGGTTTAAAAGAAGGTTGAAGATATCTAGTGTTATATTCCCTAACTTCTTCATATTCGGCATAAGAAAACGGTAATGAATGTGAACAAATAACATCGGTTAATCCTAGACTTTCTTCACTATGATTATATGTAAATAAAGGAGAATGAGAGGTAGAAGATGCAAACCCGTGGGACAATTGTGTTTGTCCCCGTGAAATCCCGAGCTTCTCCGGATGGACGTTTGCCATGTGAGTTTGCAATGTCCCGTAGCCGCCCTTCACCTTCCACTTGTACACCTTCGGGCAATAGTTGCATGCCACTTGACAATACTCGTTCACCGGCTCCCCCCTAGTGTAATGCTTCGTAAATATTTCGGATGTAAGCATTTTCGGAGGGGGGAGACTTCTTCGTGGAACTTCGGTAACATTGGGATTGTCGGGCATTTGTGTTTCGCTCGAGGAATCGAGAATTCGAGAATAAGAGATTAGGAGAGTAGAGAAGATGAGTTGTAGATGGTGTGATTTGTGGAGGAAGAGAGTATGGGTATTTATAGAAAATTAGGATTAAATGTGGGGGGGATTTAATAATTTTTTATTATTTATTTTTAATATTATACCCCCAACGGCTCAAAAATGAGCCGTTGAGGGCTTAAACCAACGGCTAAAAAAAAAAAAAGACTGTTTGGGCCCAAACCGCCGGTTTAGGTTTTCGGAAAAGCCAAACCGAAACCTAAACCTTGAACCGGCGGAAACCTAAACCGGCCAAACCTAAACCGCCGATTTGGGCCGGTTTGAAAACCGCCGGTTCGGCGGTTTGAACCAAACCGGGCCCATGACTAGTGTCACCCACCTGAATGAGCTGTTGTGTTATATTGTAGTTACTTTTTGTAACACCCCAAATCCGCGGGACTTGGGGTGCTACGGGCGAGACCTCACAATGGGTCCCGACCCTTAGCCTGACAACAATTTCACCGGACCTTCCAACAAGGCACAAATAAAGGCAAAACTCGAAAACGTTTATAATATATGCGAGACACTGAAAGGTAAGAATAAAACGTGGAAACTCAGCCGAGTCCTCAAAACAACATAACCTGAAACGAAGTCTAAACGTACGACAACATCCATGAACAACAAAATGAAACATGACTCAAAAACGTCCCCGTCCTATAATGTACGGAGACCCCGGCTGTCAACTCCTCCACCTCACTCGGCGGCATCCCTAACCTGCAAGTCATCTACACAAACAGTTTTAAACCGTTAGCTCATATTCTAGGCATTAGAAAAGCAGTGAAGGCACAGACACATACATAACACAAAACATAAACACACACAATCCGGTTTATTATCTTTTTATTATTAAGTCATATCCCGTACTAATTCAACTTCGGTTTGTGACACGAGACCACCGTGGTCTCGCCTCGGTCCCTTACCGGCAAGGAATGGTACGGATGCACCCGACCGTATACCCGCCGGACTCGTCGCCGAGAACCTCCTAGACCTCCCCCGGGCTAGGCAGCTGATGTCACCGCCGGTTATCATACACTTGGGCCAACATATATATATATATATATAAGGTCGGTGGTCCTAATTACCGGTTTCAATGTTATACAAGAACATAAACACACACCACCAAACACACATCAATGCTAATACATAAAATAAGAGCTAAGTAAGTCCGGAGACTTACCTCGTCACCACACTCAAGTCACCACACTCTTGCTTCCTTAAGGCGGAAGCGCACAACCTGCTCACAAGAGATATGCATATCAATACATACTCACGCTCAAGAAGTCTTAGACTTCACTCTAGTGATCTATGCAAGATCACCTAACCCTCAAGCTAGGAATGCATCCTAGGTCCCAAGTACTCATCACACTCTCCACACATGAAACAACCCACAACAGTCCATAATTCCACAAGAGTAATCCTCAACCAAAGCGGCACAAGCTAGCCCAGAAGGTCCATCATGCTCACATGCTCATATCCATCACTTACATCGAGCCTTAAGGGCTCCTAGGTTCACAACCACTAAGTGACATTCCAAGCTACTCTAGATCCATCCTAGGCATGCTACTAACATGATCCAACATCAATACTAAGGAAGGAACGAAGAGGAAAGGAGAGGAGGAACCTACTGTCGAAGAAACGCAGTCGCAAAGTCAAGATGGCGCCCCAGCGGAGCAGGAGCCGCCCCTGCGGAACCAGAGGCCGCCCCCTGCGGCGCTGCCGGCCGCACCCGCGGCAAAAGGGAGCCGCCCCCGCGGCCGTCGTGTTCTGGAGCCCCGGAGCCGCCCCCGCGGCCGTGCTAGGCCGTGAGCCTGCCGCCGCCCCTGCGGCCATGCCGAGCCGCACCCGCGGCGGTGCTGTGCCGCTCCCACGGCCGTGCTGAGCCGCCCCTGTGGCCGTCCACGCCCGCGGCCGTGATGATCCGCCCCGCGGTCGTGTTGCAGAACGTCGTCTTCGATCGTGGATCCTTGGCTCCAAAGTCCTTCTTCTCTTGCTGGATCTTCTCCAAACACCCATCACTGGTCTTAGGCACCTCTCCTTGACCTAATCGAGCTAAGAACCTATGCATGCAAAGAGTTGGACAAAAACTCCTCAAGATCTTCCTCCATAGCCATGGATGAAGGAGGGAAGAAGAAGAAGGGAAAAACAGCAAGGAAGAGAGGTGAGGGAGAGGAAGGAGCTTACCAACAACCTGAAATCCCTTTGCTGCAGTCCATACACAAAGATCCTCAACAAGATGGAAGAAGAGAAGAGAAGAGAGCAAAAATGGAGCCATGGAAGGAAGAGGGAAAGAAACTAACGTGAATGAGCAAGAGAGGAGAGAGAGAGAGAGGGGACAAGGCTGTCAAAAGGGAGAGGGGACAACAGCTGTCTTGTCAGCTTGCTCGGAACGAGGGGTCGGAAATGACCCCTTGTCACTTTTAACCCGGAACGAAGGGTCGGAACGCGAAAAAAGAGGAAAAACGACGAGTCGGCTCGGGATTTTCTTAGGAATAAATCCCGGCTCTCGGCATCTCGGGATTACGGGATAACTACAAGGTGCTCTAAGTCCGGAATAAAATTAATAAAATTCCGGACGTTACACTTATCTCCTTGAGTTCATCAATTTTGGCTTGCCTTTCAGCCGGGACCTTTTCCAAACGTTTCTGATCTTGCGCTTAACTAATCAGAAAAATTAATATTGCATAGTTCAGGAAAATAAATAAGGTGAGAAAAACATTTCGGTTTCTTCCACACGAATACTATGTTGAGAACTACCCAGAGTTTCTAAACATCATATATATAATACTTGGTTACTCACACATCTTAATGAAGTTCTTGATGGCTGTGTAAACAACAAATGATAAGGCAAGCAAAAGAAATATTGGTAGTACACGTAAGGCCCTAATCTTCCAGTTTTCTGCTGATGCTTTAGTCATCATAGCATAACCTACAGCAATTAACTGAAAGTGACAACACAAAAGTAGTAGTAAAATCAGATCCAATAAGAAAAAAAGGATAAATGAAATGTCAACAAAAAATGATAACTGAAGGTAAAAATTTCAATTATGAATTATTTTGGTGTTATCTACGAACTCCTACAAGTGGGGAAAAGGTTTTTCTTCTAACAAAATCTAAACTCCATCAATAAAAATAAGCAGTGTCCATGGGATAACAAATGACCAATATCACAACGAAAAATACCAAATATGTATGATAAGGTTTCTGAAGTTGCATGAACCTTGTCATACAAAATGGAATTTCTCATGTCATTTTATCAGACAAATTATAAGGTTCAGATATATTTCCTAATTCTACTTGGTAGATAACTACTACTCTAGCACACGAGCTACCCGCAACAACTCTTACACATTACATTAATGACTTCTAATTGTTAACCACATCCCAAGCGTATTACCCACCAAATATTTGCTACTGTAAGTGCATTTCATGCAAGCATCAAGACACCTTTGCTGATAAAAGCGTGATGCTAAAAATGAAGACATCGTAATAAGATATATAAATAAACACAAATCACAAAGGTAAAGGTAAAATTTTTTTTATTGAAAAGCAAACACATCAACAATCTATCAAATGAAAAATCATTTATTTAGCATGACAACAAAGGCCAAATTTACCTCCAAGAGCACAGAAAAGAAAATGAGATGCCATTTCAACCTCAGCCAGTTATGTCGCCTTATCCTCATTATAGATAAAATGGTAGCCTCTTCTTTTGAAATGCGCTCTAGTGTCCTCTCAAAATCATCATTATGCGAGCCAAACAGTCCATTCCAAATCCAAGAGACCAGTTGCCGCTGCTTCTTCTCATGAACTGGCATGTCTGATTTTTCAGCAATGGCCACATCCTTTTTAGATTCCTTAGCCATTTCTGATAGTAATAGAGAATCATCCATAAAAGGAAGCTACAACAACAAATTACAAGACGACTGAACCAACAGAAGATGAAGCACAAATGTAATACTCATGCTCATAGATAAAAATCTACTAAAACCAAGTCAGTTATCCTGATCAGAAACAAGATCCATTCCACAGATTCAAATAACTAGCATTAACACAAAAACCGAACAATAGAAACCGCAAGTAATAAATAAATTGAAACTGAAAATTACCAGAAAGAACGGTGATGTATCAGGAGTGTACGGAATCTAAAATGTCTGGTGGTGTGAAAGTTCAAAGTGAGAGATTCAAGGATCTCAAAAGGTCGGGGAACAAATATGGACGATTGCAGGCAAGATATGTCCTGAAAAGCAGCGCCCCGCCACCACAATCGATCGCTTAGCTAGATCGGCGACTCAAAACCCAAAAACCTCCCACTGCTGCCCAAATTAACGTCCAAATGCTGGAGCAAGCAATTCCTCTTCAATTTCAACAAGTTTGGGTGCATTCATCTAAAACCATGAATATAAAGGAGGGTTTGGAGGGGTCTGCTCCAGTGAAGTTCAAAGAAAACTTAACGGTGAAGTTAAAAGGCTGAGATCTTGTACTAATTAAAACACACAGCTAATTATTTCAATCAAATTTGAAAATACTAAATAAATGTATCTATATATTCTCTCTTTCTAATGTTATGATTTGATTTTATTGATTTGCTTTGTTTTCTTAAAGTAAAATATATCATGAATACGTCTGAAACCCTTTGGCATTTTGTTCAAGAAATTAATAAGTCTTTGATTGATAATATGTGAGATACGGTGTAGAAATATTTTTATTTAAAATTAAATAAAATAAAATAATTGATTAATACACGATTAATTATTGACAAATATCACTAAAAATGTTTATAAAGGAGGAAGGCCTATACTTTGATGAGTTTTTTTTTAATTTTATAAAATTACTTTTTCTACTTAGCTAAAAGGTTACACCATTTTATGCGTATTTTTCTATTTTAGAAAATTAGATAATTAAAAAAGTTATTTCATTGAATATTGTAGTAAATTGTACCATATATCTAATTGGAAAATATTCACCTAAATATTTTTGTGATTTATTGTCCTTCACCTAATAAAAAATTAGTGTATTACCAACACTTGGAGTTGAGTCTTAATAAATTGTTTTATCGTAATTTCTATTTGTTTCAAGTATATATTTTTTTTGCAAGAAATCAATTAGTATAAAAAAAGAAAGAACCTGTTTAATACTCAAAGTTAATATTAATGCCAACAAAGATATAATCCTTTGAGGGCCACCCACCTAGAGCTCCCAATGGAGAAGCAAAGATCTCTCACAAATGGCAAAACGGCAAAACGGCAAAAGCCATAAAAATTTTCGAAATTAGATAAAAACAGTAAAGAGGGTAAATACTTTATTCATACGAGTATATGTTGTGACTAACATTCTCTCACATTAGAGTGGCCCAAGCAAAACCTCTCTAATGGTCTGCCTAAGGCATTTTACCCTCTTACCTGTTGATATGCCCTTTTGTTAATTTTGTTATTCTTCCTCGCATAAACATAAAAGGTTTGGATTAAACATTTATAACATTGTCTTTCCGTTCAAAGCAAGTATTGTCCACAAGGTTTTTTGAAAGGAAACTGTTGTTTGAATTTTGAGCAAGTCATCTAGGTGGATTCTTCTTTAGCATTTCCTTTCCATTGAACCAGAACCTCGTGACATGTTGCTTGATTTTCCTGAGTAGCTAACACTTCCATAATATACCAAGGGTTAAACTCTTCTTCTTTCATGATCAACTCATAAGGCAAATCAGTGATAGCTTGATGATTACCATCCACACTTTTAATCAAATATGATAACATGATTATCGACCTAGTATAGTAGAGCATATAAGTAGATTTCCCTTTCCGCGTGCATGTTTTAGCCTTAGTTTTTGTTCTTTATACTTATTCAGTGCAACTTTGCGAGTATAGATGTCTACACACGCTTTTGGTGACTTTGTAGGTACTTTGGCGTGTTTTGGAGCTAAAACGATATATTTGAGGATCAAGCCTCGGAATGGATGCTTTGGAGCGATCAGGCACGGGAAAGGAGGAGAAGACGAGCTTAGAGCAAACGAGATGAAACACCCGAAGTGTGAGAAATCTCGGCCGAGACCCATAGTATCTCTGCTGAGACCCATACCATCTCGGCCGAGATCCATGCATCCCGGTCGAGGTTGGAAGTCTCTGTCGTGAAACCCTGGGCATCATCTCAGCCCCGATATCGGTCGACCCGATCAAGATACCCTTGACGCTGAAGACGAAGTCAAATCTCGGCCCCGAAAGTGAAGCATCTCGGCCGAGATCCTTGACCGAGATTCCCTGAGCGCCGATTTTATTGTAACACCCCAAATCCGTAGGACTCGGAGTGCTACTAGGCTAGGATCTCACAATGGATCATGACCCTAGCCTGACAACAACTTCACTGAATCTTACAACAAGGCACCAATAGATTCTAACAAAACATAAAACTGATATATATATATATATATATATCAAAAAGGTGATACAAGGTATTGTTGAGTACAAAAGTCAAAACATAAACCCGTACAACATAAATAACCCAACCACGATATCGTCCCCGTGTACGGAACCCTCAACAGGTCACCCCTCCGGATCACTCTGCAGTTCTCCTAACCTGCAAAGGATCTACAACACGGTATAAAACCGTTAGCTAACTATACACATATATAAGAAGATGCTAAAGCACAAACACACGTCAATAATATTAACACATTATCATGATATCACACATTTACCCGGTTTATTATCTTTAATAGGTCCAACACTCAATCGTATAATAAATGTATATGAATATACGTGACACGAGGAATGTATATATAACCCTCGCCTCTGCGTGCAATAGCTAGCTGGAGTGGTATCAACGCACTTTCCCGTATACCATATGGAGTGGTAGGTGCTCTTCCCGTATACCAGAACTAACTAGCTTATAGAGAACTTCCCAGACTCCACTACGGGATGAAAGGTAAGTTGTCACAGCCACTACAATGGGCGGTCAATATAACATAGGTCGGTGACTATAATAACACATGATATAAAGCACATAACACACACCACTCAAGCATACATCCAATATAAGGATAGTAGCTAAGTAAGTCCTATGGACTTACCTCGATCTCAGAAGTATCTCGCTACGAACAACTCTCAGAAACGTCCACTCCAACTGGAGGACAACACATCCTATACAAGCCACACATACATATATATCACAATCCTATCACACAAAGGGGTCACACCTAGACCCAAGGGATCCATAAGGATCAAGTCCAACTCGTAAACCTCAAAGCCGTAACCGGCATATCTATATCATACTCGTCAACATCCGAATCCTAGCATGGTACTAAGTTCCTCATACTAGAAAGGAAAGGAACTACCTAACTATAGGTAGTCCCTGGACAAGACACACATGCGTGGACTAAGGACGCAGGAGCAGAACGCAGGCAACCGCAGGCGCGATGGCACTCAACCGTGGGGCGGTGACATAGGTCGCTGGCAACGTAGGCACAACGTTGGCACCGTGCGGGCGCTGCGGCACGTCTTCCGCAGGGGCGGTGACTTCTGGCCGCGGGGGCGGCGACAGTGCAGAATGAGACCTCGCGGCTTCTCTTTAGCTCTTCACGTGATCAAATCACGTCTTCTCTCCATCACAAACACACACAACATGCACATACACATACCAACCATCAACACCCTTAGCATACATCTAATCCTAAGCTAGAAAGATTGAATCAAAGAAGAAGAGAAGGAGAAGAAGCAAGACTCACCACTACTGAAGATCCTAGGCTGCAGGAAAGCTTAACACACACCAAGGCTGGCTTCCAAGCACAACAACACACACACTAGCATCATCATCAACCACAAAGCCATAACAAAACTCTTTCAAGCCAAAGGGAACCAAGACAAGATCAAGGAAGGTGAAGGAGAAGCAAGAAGGACGTAGGAAGCTGAAGAAAGGAATGAAGATGGAACCCTTGCTCAGCAAGGTAAAACGAAGAGGTAAGGTAAAGGGTAAAGCATGGTCAAAAGAGTCAACAAAACCGGCGGTTCCATGAGCCGCAGGGGCGGCCAAAATGCGCGGGTGCGGAAAAGTCTAAACTCGGCTAAAGCCAAATCTCGGCCATGGTCCGATCTCGGTCCGGAAGAGTAGGGGTCTCACATCTCACCCCCCTAAAAACAAGTTTCGTCCCGAAACTTGCAAGATCCTGAAACACTCGGACTCAAAAGCCGAGGTAACACTCTCTATAACCTCAAACATAAGCATGGAGGAATCATCAACTCCAGCAGTAACTATACTATCCAGGGCCTAGAGGATAACCATCTCTAGCCAAACCATAAACATATCACAAGGCATAGAGGAAGCACATCTCTAGCCGTATCATAACCATAACAGAAAGGCATGGAGGAAGTACATCTCCAGCACTACTATGTCCATCAAAATAGCATGGAGGAAAGAACCATCTCCAGCTAAATCCTAAATGTATCACAATAGCATGGAGGAAAGAACCATCTCCAGCTATAAACAAGAAATCATACTAGCATAACAAGATCTAATAAGATCATAATCACATCAAAGCTAGTATGAAAATAAACACATCAAAGCGGATAAGCATGTAAGCATATAAGACTCACCAAGCTAGTACTAAGACCTACTCGGTGATCCTACTGGTGCACCTATCTCGGCATAGAACTCTGGATAGTTCCTCTGGATACTATCCTCAGTCTCCCATGTAGCCTCCTCGGGTCCTCGTCTCGACCACTGTATCCTCAACATAGGAATGTCCTTCGAACGCAGGCGTCTCATACCTCGCTCTGCAATAGGGTGCTCAACAAACGTGTGGTCCGGCTCAACCACCAAATCCTCATAACTCACAATGTGCCTCGGATCTAGTATGTACTCCCTCAACTGAGACACATGAAATACAGGGTGAACACCCTCTAATCTCGGAGGCAAAGCTAATCTGTAAGCTGCGCTCCCAACCCGATCCAGAATCTCGAACGGTCCGACATATCGGGGGCTCAACTACCCCTTAATGCCGAAACGCCTAACACCTCGTGTCTGGGACACTCTCAGCCACACATGGGCTCCAACCCTGAACTCTAGAGGTCTACGCCTCCTGTCAGCATAAGACTTCTGACGGCTCTGTGCAGTCAGCATACGCTCTCTGATCAATGCTACCCGAGCCATATCATCCTGAATCTCATCAGGTGCTAAACCACTGACACTGCTCTGCTCATCCCAGCATAACGGGGTACGACATCTCTGTCCATACAGTGCCTCATATGGGGCCATCCCAATAGATGCATGTCAGTTGTTGTTGTATGAGAACTCAACAAGTGGGAGATGATCCGTCCACACCTGTCCCCAATCCAACACACAAGCTCGCAGCATATCCTCCAGGGTCTGAATGGTCCTCTCTGACTAACCATCTGTCTCATTCAACATATCAAGAAAAACCTCTAAAGTACGTAGCTGGGCATCCTCATCAGAAAACTGGATGTCCAACTCTAACCAGATCATATCTCTTTGCAACTGATGCTGAACTGTCAGCCTCGCAATCGCCTGCTCTCGAGGCGTCTTCCTACTCAGGGCATCGGCGACAACGTTCGCCTTCCCTGGATGGTACAGAATCTCCAGATCAAAATCCTTGATCAGCTCGAGCCACCTACACTGGCGGTTATTCAATTCCCGCTGCGTGAAAATATACTTCAGACTATTATGGTCTGTGAAGATCTGACATGTAGCACCATACAGGTAATGTCTCCAGATCTTCAGTGCATGAACTACGCTGCCAACCCCAGATCATGGGTCGGGTAGTTCTCCTCATACGTATTCAACTATCGAGACGCATAAGCAATAACTTTGCCTCGCTGCATTAGAACACATCCCAAGCCTAGCTTGGATGCATCACTGTAAACCACAAAATCCTCAGTACCCTCTAGTTGTGCCAAAATAGGAGCAGAAGTCAAACGCCTCTTCAACTCCTCAAAACTCTGCCTGCACTGATCAGACCACACAAATCTGGTAGTCTTCCTCAGCAAACTCGTCAGTGGACGGGCAATCACAGAAAAACCCTCCACGAAGCGTCTGTAATAACCGGCTAGGCCAAGGAAACTACGTACTTCCTTGACGTTCGTCGGTGTCGTCCATGCTGCTACTGGCTCTATCTTTGCTTTATCCACCTTGATCCCCTCAGCTGAAACCACATGACCCAGGAATGCTACCTTTGGCATCCAGAACTCACACTTAGAGAACTTAGCATAAAGTTCTCTATTCCGCAAAACCTGCAATACAGTCCTCAGATGTCCTGCATGCTCCTCTCCACTGCGAGAGTATACGAGAATGTCATCAATAAAAACCACCACAAACTGATCCAGGAAGTCGATGAAGATACTATTCATCAACTCCATAAAGACGGTTGGGGCATTCGTATGCCCAAATGGCATCACTACAAACTCGTAGTGGCCATATCTGGTCCGGAATGCTGTCCTGTGCACATCTTGCTCCCTCACCCTCAGCTGGTGATACCCGGAACGCAGGTCAATCTTGGAGAACACAATCGCTCCTTGTAGTTGATCTAACAAATCATCAATGCGCGGCAGTGGATACTTGTTCTTGATGGTCACCTTGTTCAGCTCTTTGTATTCTATACATAACCTCAGTGATCCGTCCTTCTTCCGTACGAAGAGGACAGATGCTCCCCATGGGGACACGCTAGGGCGAATGAAGCCCTTCTCAGCTAACTCCTCGAGTTGCTTCTTCAGCTCCAGCATCTCAATAGGCGCCATCCGGTATGGGGCCTTCGAGATGGGTCTCGTACCAGGCTCTAACTCGATACTGAAATCCACACTCCTCTGAGGCGGCAAACTGGACGGCTCAGCAAAAACATCAGTAAACTCACAGACAACAGGAATGTCCTCTACAGCTGGACTCTCCCCCTCCTTCATGGCATAACACCAGAAGGTCTCGTAACCCTGTGCAATCAATCTAGCTGCCCATATGGCGTTGATAACTGTGCCTATCTTTCCAAGGTCTCAACCTCGGAAAACCTCTATCTGGCCTAACTTGGTAGAGAGGGTAACAGTCCTCCTACCTACATCTAAGACTGCAGAATGTCTAGCCATCCAATCCATACCTAGAATGACTTCTTCACGCTCTAATGGCATGACAAAGAAGTCAACTAGTAACACACGGGTCCCCACAGAAATGGGACAACCGTGAATCTCACGGGTACCTCTGACCCTACCACCATCGGGTAACCCTATAATAAAGGGCATCCCCTCAACTGTATCTAAACCAAGACGCTCTACACAGGCATCAAAAATAAAAGGGTGCGTAGCACCAGTATCAAATAAAACTCTAACAGGTAAACCATGAATCAGAATGGTACCTGTAGCAGTAGGTGCAGCTGGCTCCTCTTCACTCCTCAGCTCAAAAACACGACCCTGTGGGCCTCTAGTATCAGTGGTGCCCCCACCACGACCTCTGCCTCTACTCGGCCTAGGAGCAGATCCCTGAGTTGTAGGGCGATCTGGGACTCTCTGCTGTCCCTGAGTCTGCTGCTGCTGAGGTGGCCTCTGCCCACCTCCCGCTACACTAACAGGAGAAGAACCCTGCAAAGATGAAGCTCCGCCCTGGCGGCAGTAAACAGCTCGGTGACCTTGCCTACCACAGGTGTAGCAAGTCACCAATGGCCTCGTGCACTCTGGCTTCATATGCCCTGGATCTCCACAGTTAAAGCACTGGCGTCCCTTCTCTGCAACCGGCGTAGATGAAGGCTGACTCTGGCGTCTCTGACCACGCCAACCACTAGCAGAACCACCAGTACCACTGGTCATCCCTGTACGATGCCTCTTCTCAGACCCTCCTGTTTGAGAAGCTCTCCTCTGTCCAGCTCGCTCCCTCTCATAATCGGAAGCTCTGTCCTGATAATCTGTGAGAGTCTCACAATGAAATCCTGCCATGTAGGTCCGGGTAGTGTCCCTCGGTCGTCGGGAAAAGAGATAAACGTGTTGATCTGCAGCAGGTGCAACCGGTCCCAGTAATGCCAGCTCCTCCTGAAACCTCCTGCTGGCCTCAGAGACTGGTACATCCTCAAACCCAGCCACCACAAAATCTCGCAATTTCTCCCTCCTCAGAGAGGCAGGGCATAAACGCTCTCTAATCATCGTCTTCATCTGATCATAACGGTAACCTGACCCCGTACTGATCTCCACCAGTGTTGTGCCAAGTCCCGGAATAAAGTCTGAACCAGCTCGATCTGTCTGTCAGCTGGACATCGAATAAACTCCAGATCTGAGTCTACATGCCCGATCCAGAGCTCAACCTCTAACCCCACCTTCCCAGTGAAAGAGGGTACACCCATTTGATGGAATGCCTTCAACCAGGTATCTGGTCTAGGCCCTCTATGCTCCTCTGGTGCTCTGGCAATCTCAGCAGCAGGTACCTGTACAGCTGGTACCTGAGTAACGGTTTGGGACCTCTCAGATGGTCCCTCCTATGCATGTAAATCTGGGACACGTCTACCGGATCTGGCAGCCTCCTCAACACATCTGATATAAGCATGAAACTCTGATCTACCCATGGAGACACGATCAGACTCGCCAGACTGGGCTCTCTGTGCCCCCTGTCTCTCAGTTGCCCCGTTCCCAATCTCAGGAACGGCGCTCTCAGCAACCTCCTCATGTATCTCTCCCGCATGTGAACCGTCAACAGGAGTCCTACCCCGTCCTCTACCTAGAGGGGGTCTACCTCTACCTCGTCTTGTTGCAAGTAAGGCTCTAGTCTGAACCATCTGCAGAAGACGTAAACCTATCTTAGAAGGCTATATATATGCCATATGTATAGATATATAACAGATCAATCACAGCAGAATATCTATATATATCTATACTGTCGAGATCTTCAGAGGGGTGATGGTTCACGTACACGATAAGCCAAAACATTTGTACTCATTTCAAAACCAAAACCTTTTGAAAAGTCAGACCCCTTTCGGGTTCTGTTTATTTAACTATTCGAACTTTATTGTAGATTACTAGTGCCATTGTTGTCAACCTGGGCTCTGTTACCAACTTTATTTATCTATTCCAACTTTGTAACACCCCAAATACCCCATACTTATCTTTGCTTGTCCCCAAGCAAATAATAAATTCAAGGCAAGATAGCATGAATCATCTATGCTAAACAAAAACAAAAACTCTTTTTGGTAGTGCTTCTATTCATGATCACTTTCAGAGTGTAGTCACAAGGCTAAAGACATATTTCGATAAAGGTCAAGTAAGATAGGCAAGATATAGGATAATCACACCTTGCACGGAATCCAAAATCATCATTTAAACTACCAATGTCTAAAATTCAAGAAAAAATCCAAGTTTAGGCCATGAAGTCAATTACATGTATGCAAAGATCAATAGGACTTAACAAATAAAGGCCAAAAAACGTGATAAAGGTAGGATGTGTATAGGTAATGTGGTGGAAATCCGGGAAAGAGGACAACACAACATTTTTCTTTTCTTTCTTCTTTCTCGACATACATCCTTTCTTTTCTTGCATATTTTTCTTTTCTTTTTCTTTTTTTTTTCTTTTGAGTGAAGGGCATAGGTGCACAATAGCCGAAACCTTGGTGTTCAGTTTCCTTCACGTACCTTACACCAAAGTGCACATACCAAATCAACTCTAGGTAATATTTTTAAAACTAATCCGACTTTGGCAAGACACAAACACCCGATTATGTGAATGGTGCCGAGTTACTCATCTTCATAGCCAACAAAACCCATAGAAAGCTTTTGCTTTCAATTCACATATCACAAATCAAACAACTTCTTCACATATTGCACATAATTCACTTTTCAAAATTAAGCATACACCTTCAAACTTCACTTTCCTAATTCCCGGATGGGTCATAAGGGGCAAATAAATTCAATTTTTGAGGTGCTGAAAATGGTAAAGAAGAGAAGAAGAAGAATTCGAATTGCCTAAGTCATTTCTGTGCAATGTAAAAGAACTCATCATATAGCTTCAACTTTTCAAGATCAATCCGATTAAACAAGGTAATCCAACTAAATCATATAGATTACAAACAAGGCATTCAAATCCCATAGTTGCCATTAATTCAATTAAAGCTCAAAATAAACATCGATAGCCAAATAAACATACACAATTTCCTCATTAAGGTCACATCAATCCTAGAATCACAAAAAATTTTGAAATTTTCTGATTTTTTTGGATTTTCATATAAAATGCAGTACAAATAAAAGAAACATGCTAAAAGGTATTACAAGCATCCTACCCCATACTTAAATCTCACATTATCCCTAATGTGAATAATAAATATGAAGTAAAAACAATACTCACAATGTAAGAATGAAGAACGCATCCGGCGTGTTTCCTCCTCGACTTACTTCGTTTCTCGTCTTTCATAGCAATTTCCTCGCCTTAAGCTCGTTCTGAGTGCTCTTCCCGTATCTTTTTTTACCACGACACCTAGGTCTTGCAAAGACCCAACAAGAACGCGCAAAAACGCAAAAGCAAAAATAAAAATAAAAAGACGAAAAGACTCTTACCTCGGGTTGCCTCCCGAGAAGCGCTTGGTTTAAGGTCTCTAGCCGGACCTAACTCCTTTAAAGCATCAAGTGAGATGGATAGGTGAAAGTTTTTCCACCGGAAGTTCCGGTGTATACCTCTTCAACCTATGTCCATTCACTTTAAAAATACCGGAGTTTTCACCCCATACTTCGACAGCTCCGTGGGGGAAATCTTCTTCACAACATAAGGTCCCGTCCATCGTGACCTTAACTTTCCTGGAAAAAGTCGGAGCCTAGAATTAAAGAGAAGAACAAGATCACCTTCTTTGAAGTTCTTTGGCAATATGTGCTTGTCATGCCACTTCTTTGTTCTTTCCTTGTAGATCCGTGCATTCTTATATGCATTCATCCGGATCTCCTCCAGCTCGTTGATGTCCAACAACCTCTTTTCTCCGGATTCTTTTATATCAAAGTTTAGCCATTTCACGGCCCAATATGCTCTATGATCCAACTCTACAGGCAAATGACAGGATTTCCCATAAACAAGTTGATAAGGAGTAGTACCTATATATGGGAGTCTTGTATGCTGTCCTATAAGCCCAGAGTGCATCATCAAGCTTCATTGCTCAATCTTTCCTTGAGCGAGACATTGTCTTCTCTAGGATCCCCTTGATTTCTCTATTCGAAATTTCCACTTGGGCACTGGTTTGGGGATGATATGGGGTTGCAACCTTGTGAGTTACCCCATACTTAGACAAAAGTGACTCAAAGTTTCTGGCTGTGAAATGCTTCCCTCCATCACTAATAATGACACGTGGTGTGCCAAATCTAGGGAAGATAGTTCGGTTGAAAATTTTAATCACAACTTTAGCGTCATTTGTGGGTGAGGCTATAGCTTCAACCCATCTAGATACATAATCAACTGCTAAAAGAATGTAAAGGTTCCCACATGAGGATGGGAAAGGTCCCATGAAGTCAACACCCCATACATCAAAAATCTCAACTTCTTGGATGTTGTTCAAAGGCATCTCATTCCTCCTAGATATGTTGCCCGTCCTTTGGCATGAATCACAAGCAGTGACGAATATCTGCACATCTCTGAAAAGATTAGGCCAAAAAAATCCAGATTGCAATACCTTGGCACTAGTCTTGTGAGCACTAGCATGTCCTCCACAGGGCAATGAATGACAATGTCGGATGACACTTTCAATCTCGTCGTCTGGGACACATCTCCTAAGGATTCCCTCGGGTCCTCTCTTGAATAGTAGTGGTTCATTCCAATAGTAATGTCTCACATCCTTGTAGAATTTCTTCCGTTGGGAATGAGATAAACCTGGAGGAATTCACCACAAACTAAATAATAACAATGTCAGCAAACCAAGGTTCCTTTTCACCTGAAATTTGGAGGATATATTTCTCCATCATGTGGAGATGCTCATCCGAAAATGCATCGTCAATAGGGATGTCATCCCCTTCCATAAGTTCTGGAGGTAATTTGCTAAGATGATCAGCTACAGAGTTTTCGGACCCCTTCTTATCTCTAATCTCTAGATCAAATTCTTGAAGGAGAAGAATCCACCGGATAAGACGTGGCTTTGCATCCTTCCTGGTGAGAAGGTACCGAATCGCAGCATGATCCGTGTACACAATCACCTTAGCTCCTACAAGATAGGAACGGAACTTCTCAAATGCGTAGACGACGGCTAGGAGCTACTTTTCAGTAGTTGCATAATTCAACTGAGCTCCATCAAGCGTCTTGCTAACATAGTAAATAGCATGAGTAAGTCCTTCCTTCTTCTGTCCTAGCACCGCTCCCACTGTGAAGTTGCTTGCATCACACATCACCTCGAATGGAAGAGACCAATCGGGAGGTTGCATGATTGGAGCAGTGATGAGAGCTTCCTTCAACCTGTAAAAAGCATCAAGGCATTCCTTCGAGAAAACAAACTGAACATCCTTGATTAGTAGGTTAGTCAAATGTTTAGCAATTTTAGAGAAATCTTTTATAAATCTCCTGTAAAAACCGGCATGTCCTAGAAAACTTCTTACCCCTTTGACTGATGATGGTGAAGGTAGCTTCTCAATAGTCTCAATCTTGGCCTTATCAACCTCAATTCCATGGTTAGATATCAAGTGACCTAACACAATACCTTCCCTAACCATGAAATGCCATTTCTCCCAATTGAGAACAAGATTACAATCCTCACATATTTGTAAGACCAAAGACAGGTTAGTCAAACATTCATCAAAAGAGGATCCATAAACAGAAAAATCATCCATAAAGACTTCCATGATGTTTTCAATATATTCGGAAAAAATAGACATCATGCATCTTTGGAAAGTAGCAGGAGCATTACATAAACTGAAAGGCATTCTCCTATAAGCAAAGGTACCCCAAGGACAAGTAAAAGTGGTTTTCTCTTAGTCATCCGGATGAATGGGGATCTAGAAAAAACCATTGTACCCATCTAGGTAGCAAAAGTAAGAGTGTTGGGCTAGCCTTTCTAACATTTGGTCAATGAAGGGTAAAGGAAAGTGATCTTTCCTAGTAGCATGATTCAACTTCCTATAATCAATGCACATCCTCCATCCTGTCACAGTCCTAGTCGGGATCAACTTATTCTTTTCATTAGTTATGACAGTCATCCCACCTTTCTTAGGTACAACATGTACCAGACTAACCCACTTACTATCCAAGATGGGGAATATAATTCCCGCATCAAGCAACTTAAGGATCTCCTTCTTAACTACCTCTTTCATGTTAGGATTCAATCTCCTTTGAGGTTCTCTAGAAGGCCTATGTCCATCATCTAACAAGATCCTATGCACGCACATAGAAGGATTAATCCCTATGAGGTCATCTATAGTGTAGCCCAAAGCTTTTCTATGCATCCTAAGCTCTTTCAATAACTTCTCGAGTTCAAGTTCATTCAAGTTAGCACTAACAATGACGGGATAAGATGAGTTAGAACCAAGAAAGGCGTACCTTAGGTGTGTCGGAAGAGGCTTCATCTCGACCTTAGGAGGCTCCGGTTCTTCTTCAGAAATCTCGGCCAACTCTTCCCGGTGGAGATGAAGGATCTCGGCCCGAGCTGAGTTGAATCTCGGCCGAGATAGGGTAAATCTCGGCCGAGATTTTTCGGTCTCGGCCGAGATGCCCTGATCTTCTGAAACTGAAACTTTCTGTTGCCAAATCTCGGCCGAGATTTCTTGGATCTCGGCCAAGATGCCATCTGCTTCTGTCAGTTCTTCGAATCTTGATTCCTCGTTGATGGGGAGAAGGCTCAAAGATCGGACTTCTTCAAACAGTTCATCTTTTGGCTCTGCTGTCATGATGCTCATGGTCAAAACCTGCTCAAGAAGGTCAGAACATAGGATTGAATTTATAATCTCACAATCATCTTCATCATCCTCTAGGATGTTGTACATATCCTCTTCAAACAAGGGTCCCTTAATCAAAGGAGGGAGTTTAAATTCCACAACTTCCTCATCAATTCTAAATGTAAGGGTAGCATCCCTACAATCAACTAAACATCCAGAGGTAGCAAGAAAAGGTCTCCCTAAAATGATAGGAACAAGACAGTCAGCAGGAATATCCAAAACAACAAAGTCAATAGGGATAAAGAACTTCTCTAAGTGGATTGGAACATCCTCAATGATTCCCACATGACGTGTGGTGGTTCTGTCTGCCATGCAAAGAGTCATCTTTACTTGCTTTGGTTCTCCAAGTCCAACCTTCCTGCATAAAACGAGTGAGATAATACTTACACTAGCTCCAAGATCGCAAAGTGCTTTGTACGTTCCATCTCCAACTTTGATTGGGACACAGAAAGATCCGGGATCACTCAATTTTGGTGGCATCTTTCCACTGTTCCTCTGGATGAGGTCAGTAGATCTCCGGGTCATTCTGACTTCTCCATATTCCTCTAGCTTCCTCTTGTTGGAGAGGATTTCCTTCAAGAACTTTCCATAGGCAGGCATCCTTAAAATAGCATCAACAAAAGGGATGTTAATATGCAATTTATTTAAAAGGTCAAGGAACTTACCAAATTTCTTGTCCAATTGAGCTCTAGCACGGGATTTAGGAAAAGGAAGTGGTGGCTTGTATGGAGGAGGGGGGATGTAGACATTCTCTTTTTCCTTAGGCTCCTCTTCGATTGGTTGCTTTCCTTTATCCAAAACCTTTGGTTGTGGATCATTTGTCTCCAATCCACTTCTTGTAGTGATTGCCATGACTTGCCCCTTGGAATTATTTTCAGTTTTTTCAGGAAGTCTTCCTGGATCTCTTTGAGCGTCTTCGGCCTTCTTGAACTCTTGAGTTTCCAAAACCTTTTGGGCTTTGGTTACACTAGTGACTGTACTCTCTAGATTTCCCATCCTAGCCATCAATTGCTCAAACATTTCTTCAACTCTATCCTTTGGTTGAGCGGGTTCAGCTGGCTTGGACAGCTGGCCTGCATTGCTAGAAGAAGCTTGAGGGTTCAAAGCACCCTCAAGATTATAATAAGAAAAATCAGGATGATTATGATTAGGCTTGTAGTTATTTCCCTGATTATTCCTATTATAATTGTTGTTATGACCTCTTTGGTTTTGATAACCTCCTTGGTAGTTACCTTTACCCATGTAATTCGCATCCTCTTCCTTGAATGCTACCTGCACTTCGGCTTGCTGAGCTTTCAAGTTAGATGCAATTAATTCTTTCAAAGATTTAAGTTCAACTTGCAAAGCATCTAACCTTGAATCATTAAGAGTATTTTGGTTTACCTCATAGACTCCGGGTCTAGTCTTTCTCTCTTCAACTTTCCTGTGAGAATACTTTTCAATAGTGTTGGCTTGCTTCGTAATGAATTCTCAAGCTTCATCCACAGTTTTTTCCATAAAAGTACCTCCAGAAAGTGATTGCAACTTAAATTGAGTATCTTCATCAAGTCCCTTGTAATAAATCTCTAGTAATTCAATCTTAGAGATCCCATGATGAGGACATTCCAACGTAAGGTCAATAAACCTCTCCCAAGACTTATACAAACTCTCCTTATCTTTCATCACAAAAGCTCTTCCCTCTAAGTTCAGTAGTCTTGTAGGGTGGGAAAAACTTAGTGAGGAATTCAGACACCATCTCCTCCCATGTGTTAATCCGCCCATATGGAATAGTTTGATACCAAGCTAAAGCTTTATCCTTAAGAGAGAAAGAAAAACCTCTTATCTTATGATTGTTACCTTCCATACGAGCTGGACTTACCGCATCCATAAGAGTCTCGTAGTTGTTCATGTGTTGGTGAGGAGATTCTGTCTCTGTCCACCAAACTGATTCTGGCGAATCATCCGTATCACCTGCGGTCGCAGCTCATGCTCATGATTCGCGGGATCTCCAAAGTTAACTCCAGGACGGTTAACTCTTTGGGTAGGATCCATCCTCTGTCCAAGTGTTTGTGGAACTTCCACAAAAGGTTGGTGAATGACAGGTCTGAGAGGAGCGGGAGGTGGAGCTTGTGGAGGAGCTTCAACTCGAGGAGGAATTGGAGCTAATTGTGGTGCTGGAATTACTTGCTGCACTGGAGCTGGAGCTGCAGCTGGCCTCTGGTTCATGGCTCTGGCTATCTCTTCCATTTGAGCTCTCATTGCAGCCATTTTCCTTTCTGTACTTTGCTCTCTTTCTCTAGCAATCCGTCTCTCAACTTCTAGTTGCTCTAAAGCATCTCTGAGTTCAGCTTCATAATCTCTTAGTTCAGCCATTTTAGAAGCTTTCCGGGCTCTTAGTCTCTCTCGCAGTGTCCTTTCAGGTTCGGGATCGTACGGAACTAGTTCTTTCAAACCCCGAGTTCTTTGCATACACTGTGAAGGATACCTAAAGTCCTGAAAATTCCAAAAACAAAACCAGAAACGAGATCAAAAGTAAAAGAAAGACTTACACTAAAAGAAATCACAAAACAAAACAAATGACTTAGTCCCCGACAACGGCGCCAAAAACTTTGTTCGCTATTTTCACACCCCTATAAACTTTTATCAAGAATGATAAAAGCTCACAGGTTAGTAAAAACACGGTATGTTTTAAATTTATAAACAAGAAATAAACACCCAATCTGTAGCGAACCCACAGTGTATGGGTCAATTACAGTTAGGGTAAGTATTCCAAGGTCGAACTCAGGGACTAAATGTTTGGAATGCAGATGTGATCACAGATAGCGTAAATCAAAATAAAAGAACGAGGTTGGAAAAGAAGGGAAGAAAGATCAAAGGAGTTTTTGAAGGGTTTTCTGTAAAGTTCGGCAATCAAATAACAGATTTGATCGAAAACCAAGTAAAACAGACAAATGAAAGTATATCAATAAAGAAAATGCGGATTCCAAGGATTCAAGGTCATCGTTTATACGCACGGACTCAGGAAATCTCTCAAAAGATCTATGGTTACAAACTTCAGGGAAGAACGTTTTCTAAACTGATAGTCTATTACCGGGTAAGTCTCAAGACTATCTAGTTCCAAACCAACTACCTATTACCGGGTAAGTCTCAAGGTAGAGAGATAGGAAATTCTAAAACAAACCAAATTCCGAACTAAGGGAAAGGTAAACCATTACCGGGTAAGTCTCAGGTACTACCCTACTTAGGACAGAATCTAGGCACACTCAACCCAATAGAGGTTTTCACCTCTATTACCTATGGTCGAACACTCAAGTATCTAAGCGGAACATTACCGGGTAGGTCTCAATTCCGGTTTATGTTACTAGCTAGATGAATTCTAACTAGGTTTAAGAACAAGCCAACCATAGGATTTCAAAGCTACTCAAACCAAGCAATAAGCACAATTCCATCATAGTCCGGGTAATAATGAATCCTCAATTCACCTTGGATCCACAAGAGTTTTAGCCAACAATCGACATTTTCAAACGCAATCATCAATCCACTCAATTCAATGGAAAAGAAACAATCATCAATCCAAGCAATTCAATGGAAGAAGCAATTATTCAATCCAATCAATCAATCATTCAAGAGAGAATGCATAAACAAGAATCTAAAATAGAGATTAAAGAAGAAAACTCAGCTTTATTGATAGAGGATTAGCAAAACGTCAAATTCCCAATATTCGCGAAGTTTCTCCAAGCTCAACAAGTTCAACAATGGCAACAATGGTGTAGGGCAAAGGAGAAGAAAAGGGGGAAAAAGCTCTCTCCAAAGGAGCTCGAAATTTGAATGAAACGGGAACCCCCGGAAATCATTTAGGGCTTTCCTTTTTATATCCCGCAACGGGCTGCCCTAAAACAAATCCGAAAATTAACGAAAATAAATA